>PVJH01034562.1:0-20475 GCA_004026705.1 Nesogale talazaci
ACACACACAGGACACACACACACACACACACACACAGAGACATACCCACACACAAAGAAGTATAGGTCAAAAATACCCACAACACTAATTTGGCCTGATTAAGGAGACAAAAGGGATTATGTTTACAGGCATAGGGCTAGGATTACAAAACATATTTTGAGGAGACCCAATTCAATTGTGTTCCAAATTGTATGAACCATAAGGCTTGTAGTACAGATAGTTCAGAGATTGTTTCTTCTTAAATTAGAGGTCCTTAAAAATACTCAGATGAGTGGGTGTTGCTGGTAGGAAGGTTGATGCTATCTGGAACCTTCCATACATTATAGAAGCTTCCGCACCTAGGAAGCTTTGTCCTAGCTAGACTGGGCCTGAATCACCCCCAATGATTCTGGTGATTCTGGATGGCCCAGAGATAACTCAGCCTCACAACTCATGCCCCCATGCTAGCCCAAATCCCCTGCCCCTGCACATCACACAAACAGTCACTGTGTTCACTTGTAGGGCACACAAACTAGGTTTCCTGGGAATTGCCCCTTATTTACAATTCCTTATCACACACACCCCACGCCTTCTACATCGAAATTAGAAAAGCTATAAAAATGTTCACTTCAGTGGGAGAGTGAAAAAAACAATTAGCTCTATCAAGGATGGCGAGTTACACATCAGGTTGTTCCCTGTAAGGTCAGAGGTTTAAATCAACCAGCTGCTCCTCTGGAGAAAAATGAGTCTCGCTGCCTTTGGAAGGATTTACAGCCTCAGAAACATGAAGAGTGGGGCTTATTCTGCCTTTGTGGGTGGTTATTGACTCAATGGCACTAGGTTTGGAGAAAGATATAGATTTAGGTATAGATATTTCACTGGTATTGTTCCTCTAGCAAACCCAGCCAAAACAGATAACTATTTAGAACCTAATCTTTCTTTCTTAGAAAGTTCAGGTTTGCATCTTGGAGGATTCATGGAAAGCTTATCTATAGTTACTGTAACGTCCTCAATAACATGATTCTAGTTTCCATCCCATTACCCGTACTCCATGGCCAAAAGAATGACTTCAGAAGCCAAATAATGCTTTGAAGATGAGACCTTCTCCAGGAAATAAGTTACTATTTAGGAGTTCCAGTGAGATGGGAGGAGACAAGGAAGAGAAGGATGGAGGGAGGCGGAGATAAAAGGAAGGGAATACCGAGGGAGAGAGGAAGCAAAATCAATGAAGACTATTCCATGTGGATAGACCTTGAGCTCCCAAATGCACCCTAAGAGTCATTCTGTTTTAAAAATTGTTGTTATTGTTGTCAGTTCCAACTCTTAGTGAACTGTGCCCAAGAGAATGAAACCCATCCCGACCCTGCTCCCTCTAGTCTCACGCTGGTTTATGTCTGAGCTCTTTGTTGCACTCACCATTTTAATAGGCCTATTTTAAACAAACATAAAATACTCCAGACTCCGTCCTCAGTTTCAATGTCTCAAATCACAAAGGAAGTTGTCTCAAGCTTGAAAGGGAAAAATATGAAATGATAGAGGGTGGTAAAGAGGCAGACACTTTCTTTCATGTCGATGCTGAGAAGTTATCAGGGAAAAGGTCTATGTAACACAGTCTGATTCTGGATTTGAGCAATACTGTCCTGTAGCAAAGTAAAAATTCTGAACAGTATAAGCAATAGATCCTTTGTTCAGTACAACTTTAGTAATGACAGTGGTGGTGGAAATGACACCTTAATACAAAGTCTGCAAATGTCTTTATTAGCTAATAATGATTAGGAACTGTGATAATAATTACATAAGCACACATACATAGCTAAAAATAAATTGTCCCAAGGCGGGGTGGGGGAGGGGGTTTGGAAAAAGTACAATTTATCTTAAATATTACTTTATTAGTGAAATATGACCTTGAAAGATTTGGTCCCACCAACATTTGGGGACTGCATGCTTAGATCCAGGCTCCAAGCTGCCCTTCAGACATCTGTGGGTAAATATTGTGATCAAGATAGCAATGAACTGGGTTGAGCCCCGGTGGCATAAGTGGTTTAGTGCAGGACTGTGGCCCAAGAGCTTGGCGGTTCAAATCCAGTGGCGGCTTTCAGGAGCAGCGCTGGGTAGCTCCCACAACCACCAGAGGGCAGAGATCCCCGCCCCCCCCCCCCCAAAAAAAGATAGCAATGAACTGGTTTGTGTTCTAGTCACAGCTCTACCCACTATTCTGTATAGATCTGTCAGCTACCAAAAGGCATTTGGAGCTTTAAGACATACAAGAGATCTTCAAAAATGGAATTGAATGATCATGAAACTGAGGTAACTCTTTAGAATTTCTTTTTAGCACTCCCATCATAATCCTCTGTCTCTCTCAGCTGAGTGACTTTGGCCACCTCTGGTTGCTGTGATAGGTTTTGTGTCAACTTGGCTGAGCCAGGCCTCTCCATGGTCCAACCCCCCACAATGTAACTTAACACAATGCAACTGTCTCTTAATGGGATCTGCTAAAAGCAATCAACCATAAGAAAACTAGGGTGGGATGCAACCCCCAGACACTCATCACCGCTTTGATTGCAATCAGCTAGACAGTTTCCTCCAAGATGCAGTCTGCTTCCCATAAAAATGGGTACTGGGGAAAAGCATGTTTTATCCTGGGTTCAGCCAACAGCCAGCCATATTGCTCGAAAATCAAGAGACGCTTCAAAATCTGTCATCTGACCTACCAAGCTGGGATTCATTCACTCCTGAAGCCACCAGCTGTGATCTTCCTGCCAAAGTGGGCTCATCAGCCTCCAGAGCTGCCTGAGCCAGGAGAAGCCTCCAGCATAACATCTGACCCATGGACTTAGAACCTGCCCACTTTTACAATTGTGTGAGTCATATATATATATATATATATATATTTCCCCCCCACTGGGACTGTTCCTCTAGAGAATTCAGCCTAACACAGGTGAATGCTGAACTTACTCTGATAGATATTACTTGTTCATGTATCAATGTGAGGTAGAGGAAAGTATTGTCAAGAAGTGGAGTCTTGTTGGTAGAAAAGTCATTAAGGAGTTCTGGCAGTCTTTATCCAAGAGGGCACATATGATTAAATTGACTTAATCATATTTATAAAATGAATGTCATCAATCAGTGTCCAAGCTGGAAAACAAAGATAATCAGGTATCACAATGGCTGTTACCTCCACCATGATTACTGTCACCCAGGGCCCATGATCAATATCGCCAGAGTCTCTCATCACAATCACCCAGGCTCACAGTGTCTGTCACCCAGAGCCATAAGCATGACATCATCCCAAACCACCACAATTGTTATCACCTAGTGCCATTATCACTGTCATCCAGGGACCAGGGTCCCTATCACCCTGGGTCTGTGATCCACATCACTGGGAACCCATGCGCACCGTCACCCAAGGTCACCCGCAGTTCCTGTCAGCTGGTACACATTATCACTCACTCAGAACCCACAGTTGCTGGCACCTAGGAACAATGGTCACAGTCACCCAAACCACCCACAATTCCTGTCACCCAGTGTCCATGATCCCTGTGCCTCAAAGACCTCTGAGAAGCCCACTCCTATTGCTACCAACAGAAAAGTGAAACCTGCCAAGCAGGTCACAGGGAACTGCACTCCTTAGCCACTTCCTAAGACGCCATCACCAACCAGGTTTGGTGGAAGCCTCGTTAACAACCTGCAATGTACAAATAACACAATCTTACTTGTTGAAAGGGAATGTGACCTGAAGTTCTTACTGGAATACAGATGGCTTCTTTCTTTCTCCTACATCCCAACCTTCTGCCAATGTTCCTCCCAGGCAAATTTGCACATAACAGGTGGCAGGGGAGTCTAGGTGCCGAACAAGGTGGCAGACAGAGAGGGGAAGGGCAAGAAACGAGCGGAAAGGCAGTGGGCACCATCTGGCACAGCAAGCACTCGTGCTCCTCCCATCAGGGAGAGGATTCTTTCTCCCTCAGGGCAGAGAGAGAAAAGTACAATTGTCATCCCCGGTTTTGCATGTCCATGTGGAGAAGTAGCCATGACATGAAAGTAAAATCTTGGATTGTTCAAGAAGTCCTAATGTTGTTGCAGGATATAAGCACTGGGCTGTTAACCAGAACCTTGAGGGGTCAAACCCACCAGTCACATCTAGAGGGGAGCTGAGAAAGACCTACTTTTTATAAAAATGGGTAGTTTTGCAAAGACAACACGGGGTTGCTATGAATCAAAATATATGCTACCACAGAGGACTTGGGGTTGGATAGTTCCGTCTTCTCTCTACACACAGCACTGAGTACTCCCATCTTTTTCCTTTTAATCAACAATTACAATTCTTTTCAAAACAGTAACTTTGGCTCTGCATTAAGATTAATTGAACTTTATACAACACTAAAATATGTTTGTATGTGTATCACTGCCTTACAAAATGTAGGCTACAATGGGGCTAGAAAGTCCCAAGAAAGAAATTATTTGAAAATGAAAACAATGCATCTTACTTACCTGAGTCCAAGTTTTCTTATTAAATACAGTGTTCGATAATGGGCCCTTAGGGTTTCCTACAAATAAACACCATATATCATGTAGAAGAAAGGGAAGATGGTTTACAAAGGAGTCATCCACTTTAAAAACATCTAAATGCAAAGTTAACTTCTCTTCGCTGTTCTTCATGTGTCCTTGAAAGCCATTCTTCACTCTCTTTGTGCCCCAGTGGATTACATGTATGGACAGCTTCAACCATATGAGATGATTGAAAATACACTCGTTTGGGTTAGAGAAAGAAGAAAAAGAAAAGAAAGTACACTAGTTTGGTCTGGCACACCTGAGTCATGAAAGTGCTATCTTTCTCTGCTTTTCAATGATTTAAACAGATATTTTGTAAATTTGCCTAATGTAGTATGTGGTTTGATTTCTTGACCGCTGCTTCCATGGGCATTAATAGTTAAACTAAGCAAAATAATTATTTATTCAGTCAATTTTCTTCCTTCAATGATATATACATGGATATGTGTGCACATATATATGTAACAGTAAGTTTTGTCTTATTATTTACAGAGTAAAATAATCTACTTTGGATGCCGGTTATAGGAAATCATGTATATGATATGATCCTATACATATCCCACATGAAGTACTACATCCTATAAAGTTTAAATATGCATATTACAGAAAGTCACAATGCTCTCGTGCTGTGGCTAATCTTGTACTGTAATAGTTTGTATAGGTAAACAGTATTTTTCCCTTAGATGTTGTGTGTTTAGAGAGGACAGTTCCACAGTTGTTAGGTCAGTATTATTCTTTTGGGATAAAGTTTGTTTGCCTTCCCTTTCTTCCAGTTGGAAAGTTTTCCTTTGCTTTGTTTATTCTGCTTGGTTTTCATTTGTCAATGAACTCCTTAGTGAGACATTCTAAGACCCCCCCACTTGGAAATATATGTGGAAACTCATGTTGCTATCCCCATCACAAACGAGTCAACCTTCCTCCCTTTTTATTTTTTTCCTTTCAGCCTTATCAGCCACTTAGAAACCACAATCCACCAAGGAGTCTTCTAGGCCCCCTCCTGAAATGATTACTCTAGACCAGAGGTGGTTGTCTTGAAGGAAGCGAGGGCTCTTTTAATTGTTTCCTACTTCACTCACATTTGTTTTCTTTTAGCCTAATAGATCTAAGTATCCAAACACCAACATCATCAGCATCAGAAACAGGGCCATTGAAGAGACAAGATTTCAAATGCCCAGGGCTATAAATTTAGCTACAAAGAGGCTTCCTCTGCCACTTTCATTACGTCCTATAGAACATGGTAAAAAGGGGGTGTTCAAGCTGTTTGTGAAATTTGGGGTATTAAAATATTATTGTCTTCGGGTTTTCTTTTGTTCTGTCTCGGATACTATTGCTTGAACTAGGCAATGCTGTGTTCCCACTAACAAAAGCACAGCTTGGTGACATCTAAAGAATTCAGATTCCTTGTCAGCTAGTACACACCTGGTACTTGTGCATGGCCCTTCATAATCATGATCTTTTCATGTACGGTATGGCTGAGCTAGGGAGCTATGATTTTCATTATATACAAAGAATTCTGTCCCTCCACCCACCCCAGCTGGTGGCTGGATCATTTCTCACCGATAGGAAGGTAGGAACACACAACTCATTATGTAGACTTTAGTACCTGCTTCTTACATATTTTTAAGTTCTTTGTGTTTCCTTCTATCTTGCATACACCATCGGATGAAAATGAAAAGTTGAAAATAGTCATAGATCTGTTTCATTGTTTTGCTGATGCCTTAGCTACATTTCCCCGTACGGTGTCTCCCCTTTCTCCAAATGTCTTCAGATTTTCTAGTATAGTGGAAAGAATCCTGGTTGGGCTGTTAAGAGGGCTGGGGATTCAAGCTTTCTTGGTAGCATAACTCATATAACTATGGACCGTTAACTTCTCTATGCCTCCATTGCTTTATCTTTAAAATGAGGGGATAGGACATAATCATCTCCACAGAATCCTCCAGTTCCAAAATTCAACAGCTTACGATTTTACTGCAAAGACTAGAGCGGGTGGAAGGAGATTCCTGAGTGCGTTGCTCCCAGCTGCTGCGATGAAAGCGTAGGCCTGGCACCCGGAGCGTCTCTCTTCGGGAGAGCAACTAGCCCTGGCTCAAACCCAGCCACAGGCAGAATCGTTCCTTTCACTTTCCCTAAACGAATTGCCTTGTCGCCTACATAGCTATCGGGCACAACAGCAAGCATTCTTTCACCATGTGCAAACAACGAGCCAGAAATAACACTGAGTTCCTCTGGAAGACAACACCACTCCCGAGAGGATGGCTGTAGAATTCACCATGCATGCAGGAGACCACAGGGTGCGTGTGCACCACCGGACCAACAAACGGTCCTCAAACATCCCTGTTGATCACACAAAGCCTGTGGTTGGCAGTTTGGACATCGAAGGCTGCCTTTTAACCTTTCTTTCCCCCACAATGGTATTTCTTCTCACTCTCTTCTGTCTTCGTCACGCAGGAAGACTCCCGTGGAGTGGGCGTCCGCAGGAGCTGGATCCTTCCACTCACAACAGCACACGGCCAGCGAGTCACCTCGGACTCACAGTGACTCTATAGGACAGGGTGGACCTGCCCCTGCTGGTGCCCAAGAGTATAACTCCTTATGGGAGAAGAAAGTCTCGTCTTTTTCTCAATTCTTGCACTAGGATTATCAAATTCTCTTTAAAAATAAAAGCATTTTTCCCACAAAGGAATTTTTCCACTCACTTCAACGAGAATCTCTCCCCTCCGCACAGACACTGATCAGCCCCTGGGTGGAACAGAGAGTCCCGTTGTGGGCTGGATTGCTAGCGAAAAGGCTGGTCATTTGAACCCACTCACAGGGGCTTCCAGGAGCACCGATGGCGCAGCGGTTAAGCACCGCTGCCTGCTGCCTCAACCCCAGCCACTGCTCCGGGTCAGAAAGACGTAGCCTTGGCTGAGCCGTCGGTGGC
Source organism: Nesogale talazaci (assembly GCA_004026705.1). Taxonomy (NCBI): domain Eukaryota; kingdom Metazoa; phylum Chordata; class Mammalia; order Afrosoricida; family Tenrecidae; genus Nesogale; species Nesogale talazaci. Next base: position 7,454 of record PVJH01034562.1, read on the forward strand.
GTAAGTGGTTGAGTGCGGGACTGCGGCCCACGGACTTGGCAGTTCAAATCTAGGAGCGGCTCTCAGGAGCAGCGCTGGTTAGCTCCCACGACCATCAGAGGGCAGTGATGCCAAAAAAAAAAAAAAGACGTAGCCTTTGCTTCAGTAAGGACTTCAAACTCCAAAAACAAACCTGCTGCCAGAGAGTCTATTAAACTCAGAATAACCATGTAGGACTGCTTCTTTGGGCTTGCTAGTCTGGAAATATTTTGTTGGGGGGGGGGGAGCATCACTGCGCTCTGGTGGTCGTGGGAGCTACTCAGGCTTACTCCTGGAGAGCCGCTGCTGGATTTGAACCGCCAAGCCCTCAGGCCGCAGTCCCGCACTCAACCACTACGCCACCGGGCCTCAGCCCCTAGACTGGAAATCTTTATGGAAGAGTCTCGTTCACCCGGGGTGGGAGACGAATGAGTTCCAACCATGACCTTATGGTGAGCCGCGCAAGACATACGCCCTCGGAGACACCATGGAAGTGACTGAGTGGGAAAGGACGCAAGAGCCATGGCCCATGGGGCCTTCCGAAGAAAGAGCTGGCTCTCTGATTCTGCCCCCTTTCCAGTCACAACCTCGCACACTCTAAGGGACGGCTCTGCTCTGAAACGCACAGGGGCGCTATCGATTGCAATGGATCTCGTGACAACTGGCTCTTTTTTTTACGACGCATTCTTCTTCAACAGCACTTAAAAAAAGAACCCTCCAAATCACTGCAATTAAAAAAAAAATCACTGTCCCTGAATGGATGCTGACTCATCGTGACCCTTATGGCAGAAGTTAAGTAGCCGGATGAATAACTGCAACCTTGCCTGAGACTCTCTCTCTTTTTTTGTTTTTTAATCATTTTATTGGGAGTGCTTATGATATCATAACACATCATAGTTCAATCACATCAAGTCGTGTTGCACAATTGCTACCACAATCAGTTTCAAAGCATTTTTTTTCTTCTTGAACTCCTTGATATTAGCTCCCCTTTATCCCATCTCTCCTTCACCACAGCCCCCAGGAACCCTTATTTCTTTTTTTCCCTATAATAGTTCTTGGTTTTTGGCATATATTACACAATCCAATATATCCATTCACACACAATTCTGTTGTTCAATCTCATTGAGTGGGATTATACACTCTTGAAGGCTGTCAGCACCCCATCTGCCCTCTCCTCACCACCTCTCTATCTGTACCCTCAAGGAACCTTTACTCCTGTTACTTTTTCTGCAGGGTTATCTATCTTGACTTCCATGTACTGAACAATCTTAAATATACAAATGAATATATACAACCATAGCATGATTGATGAGGTAGACAAAAGCCATAATAGTAAGGGGGGAGAAAAATTAAAGAACCAGAGGATAGTTACGTGGCTTATTAGTGCTATTCCGCACCCTGGATTTATCATCCCTTAGGTGTGACCCTTCTGAGAGGGCTTGTCCAATTATCTTAGAGGTGGGTTTTGAGTCTCCACCAGATCCAGGCCCCTTCACATTGATTTGTTTGCTTGTTTGTTGAACTTCTGATACCTCTTCTTATCAACAATTCATAATTGCATAACCAATGCATAATCAGAACACCACCAGGCCTCCACCAACTGATTTGGTCACACTCACATCATTCCCAAGGAGTAAAGTATATAAAAGAAAAAGGCTGTGTTGAGATGTTGAGGCAGGGCTGGTGAGAACAGGACATCTTTCATATTGCCAGCACTGTTTGCAGCTTTTTGGGACCAGGTAAATAAAAACATACTGTTCTTACTTCAAAGGGAGGCTTTCTACTTTCCTCTCACGTGGAGAAAAAGGCCTCAAGTAGGGTTTAAATCTGATTTTCAACAAAAATTTATCTCATCTTATGGATTAGTTTCAAGTTTCTAAAGATTATGCATGGAGCACTTTTGCATGGAGCAGTTGACAATGTATGATTTCATATCTTCTTTAACATCACCACAGTCACATCAGAAGGTAGCATATCTGGTGTTCTGTCATTTCTTATGGAACTCTCTACCAAGAAAATAGTGTGATGCCATGTGCTTCAACACACACAGAATATTAACTTACCAGCAGACTGCCCCCGGTTTGATGACAATGATTGGTAATCATGTTTGTAGAGTTACTTGAGCTTAATGACACTATGTGTTTCTACAGCTAGACTACAAGCTGTGATTTTTTGTTCTATTAAGCAGTACAAAAGTTAATGGTGAAATAAGCCTTTCAATGATGCCAACATTACACTTACTCATAAGGGAAAAATATAAGGAATAAAATAATACCTTTTTTTTTAGTACGTTGTTTAAAAAAAGACTGTCCTTCCCTCGGCTCCTAACTTTTCTGAAAGAAAAAAATGAGCATATCATTTAAACATATTTCTGGAGATATTGCATTGTCTAAATTTAATGTTTCTTAATCTATAGATTTAGCTCTTTTCAGGATATGAAATTAAACACTATTTCATAATTGAGTATAGTTATTAAACCCTTAGACTCAAGAGCCAGACTGCTTAAATGAATAACTCTTGGTTTCACTCCTAATGTAGCAATCGACCTCAACAGGTTGTGACTTAATTGTCTCAACTAGATAAATAAAAATTTTCCCCCATCGTTGTGGTACGTGAAAATTAAATAGATGACAACACTTAAGTGCTTAACATTTATTTCTAGTAAATAAGAGCACAAAAAAAATCAAACTCACTTCCTTCAAAATCAATTCATATTCCTATACAGAGTTTTCAAGGCTAATTATTTATGAGAGCACCTTCACATTTTCCATGCAGCAGCCGAAGGAATTGAACAGAACACCTTTAAGTTAGCAGCCCCAAACCTAACCCACAGTGCTATATGGGCTTCTAGTAATAGTAGAGGTTACTATGATGCTGGAAGCAATGATACCAAAATATTAAATGCCAGAAGTGTCACCCATGTTTCAGTAGAGCTTCCAGACTAAGACACAGAGAAAGAAAAGCCTGATGATTGATTTCTAAAAATGACTCAATGGAAACTTCATGGATCACAATAGAATATTGTCTGATGATGTGTTAGACTGAGTTGACTAGGGAAACAAATCCAGTGGCATCCAGAGAAAGAGAGTTTTATATCAAGGAGTAATTAGAGATCAAGAAAATATCTCAGACCCATCCAAATCAAGTCCATAAGTCCAGTATTAGCCAATAAGTCTGACACTAGTCCATAAATCCCTCTTCAGATTCATGCAGCCACCCTCTAGGGTCAACTAGAGACTCAAAGCTTTATTTTAGTGACTCTAGCCTTGGGACTGCAAGGTTCACCACAAGGGGAGCCCTGGGACAGTGGGTAAATGCTTGGCTGTGGACTAAGAGAAATATGTGGCAGTCTGCTTAGATAAGGATGCACAGCCTTGGAAGTTTTATGGAGGCCGTTCTAGTGGACCCTAGAGGGTTGCTCTGACGCCACATCAACTCAAGGGTAACAGGTACCTCCAGGTGCAAGTGGAATACGAGTACATTCTAAAACCAATTTCTAGCAGAACTTCTAGGAGAGAATGAATGGGAAGCAGGCAGGTCATGTAGCAGTCAACAAAATGGAGTTTCTTTGGCTAGTGCTAGTCTGTCTCAACTAGATACCGAATTTTCTTTTGTAAAAAATGTCAACCTCATGGTATGTGTGTTTAATATCTAGAGTGTATAAGTCCAATGCCAATGATTTGGAATTCTTCAGGCTCATGTCAAAGAATAGCAATTCAAGCTTTCTCTGGAAACATACCCTGAGCTCAATTAATGGGGAAAGTACAGCACTAGAAAACAATTTCCTGAAGACAAAAAGCAAGGATTTGCTGAAGATAATATAAGCCCTGGATATTGATTTTTGGAATAGGCATGTAATTGCCACAACACTTTAAAAATCATTTTTTACATTCAATTTAGTTGCCAGTCAAGAAAATTAGCTACATTGTCTTACTCCTCCTCTAAGGCACTTCTGTTTATGTGCCATCTAGTCAATTCTGATTCAAGGTCAGGGGCTTGAACCTGCCAATGGCTCTAAAGCAGAAAGACCTGCCAACTGGCCACTGTCCAAAGAAGTCCTGTGGAACACTGCTGCTCTGCCCTAAAGGGATACAGTGATTCAGAATCAACTGGATATCATGAAACAAAAAACAACAATAGCCTCTAATATCCTGAGAGACCCTCAATGTAAAATCCTGTACCAACACTTTCTTAGTTTTTCTGATATGTATATTTTTTTAATTAAGCTGTTTTGTTTTGACCTAATAGCAGATTCCCAGGCAATTGCAATGAGGCCCTGGGTGCCCTTTACTCAATATAGTTCCTCCAATATACTTCCAAATAGAACTTTTGTTTGTTTGTTTTGGCTTTGTTTGTTTTTTTGTGGCATCACTGCCCTGGTGGGAGTAGGAGGCCCAGCCTTGCTCCCTGGAGAGCTGCTGCTGGATTTTGTGGGATGAAGACAGAACTTTTCCACAATTATTATACTCCAAATATTAAGCAAACTGTTTACCAGCATCTGTTAAGGAAGTTAAGCTAGCTATACTCCCTGTAGTTCCCAGTTACTTAAGGCTTTTGTGTTGTCTCACAGCAGAGCTAACTCCCCTGCTGTTAGGATGATGCCTCCCTTCCTTTGAAGCTTATGGGAGGGATTCAAGAACCATGGTCAAAGGCTCCTAATCTGACACCTGTTTATCTACCTCCAGATGTCCAAGGTCTGGTCATATCACTCCCCTCTTCACACAGCCACGTAGGCATCACTAAGACCACTCCCTTTATCACCATACAGCCCTTAAGACAGTCCTCTCCTGTGACATTCCACTGACGAGTAATGGTGGGACTCAGAAATACCTTCTCCCCAGCCCAGAAGGGTATTTATGGGGGGATAATGAAAATTCCTTCTCTCTCTCCACGTGGACCATCTAGCAGGACAGAGGTGAGCATGTACCATGAAACGTAATTCCTATTGTTCTTCTCTCTCTCTCTCTTATGATCTCTATATCATTGTAAAATAAATAATAATTGTAGCTGCACAACTGCCTGTTGAACCCTTGCTGTGAGTATATCAGAAACCGGCCACTTCTGATAGGATTTGAACCACCAAGCCAGTGGACTGCAGTCCTGCACTCAACCACTACGCCACCGGGACTCACCCTCTAAATAGAACTTTTAAAAAACATTTTATATTCATATAATTAACCCATTCTGGGTGTTCAACTCTATGATTTGCACTAAATTTACAAAGTCAATACATTTACTTAGTAAATTTATCTAGGTAATTCAGTTTTAAAAGATTTCCATCACCTTGATAGGTGATGTCTCATGTTCATTCAGGTGATAGGTTTGTCTCATGTCCATTCATTTTTAACCATTATCTATGCCTTCCACAGCAATCACTGAAATATTTTAATCTCAATGCTTTTACCTTCTCTGGACTTCTTATATTTTAAAAAATCACATAATCTGTGGTTTCTTGTGCCTGATTTGTATCAATTATCATAATGTTTCATCTATGTCATACTTCTTTTTGATTATTGATGAATAATATTATCTTGTATGTCAATATCAGAGGGTATGTCAATTTTTATTAATTGGATTGGTGGCTTCCATTTGGAGCTATTATGAATAATTCTTCTAGGAATGTGAATGTGAATATTTTGTGTAATAATGTACTTTTTTATTTCTCTTGAATAGATTCCTACAAATAGAATTCCTAGGTAGATGCCCTTTTTTCCCCAAAAAAGGGCTTCATCATTCTGTACCACCACCATCCCCTAGCAATGCATCCAACAGTTGTTAGGTTTTTGCTTTTGTTTTTTAATTACATACAATCTGGCGTTTGTGAGATAATGTTCCATTGTGGTTTTCATTTACATTCTTCCAATGAATTTCCAGAGTGACTCCACTAGAGAAAGACTGGCGAGGTGCGTCTGTGATCATTAGAGCCAAGAAGATCCTGCGGGACAGTCCTGCCCTCTTGCATGAGGGTGCTGGGAATTTGAAACCAGCTCAACAACACACAACAGCAATAGCAATGATTGGGCATCTTTTCATGAACTTTCCTTTGTAAACCTTTGGGAAACTGTCTGCTCAAATTGTATCCCCATTTCCTGATTGGATTGTTTGTCTTCTTATTATTAAAGAGTAATGATAAGAGTTGTTGGTACGTTCTGGATATAAATCTCTTAACAGATATGTGTTTTTGTTTGTTTGTTTGTTCGTTTAAATCATTTTATCGGGGGCTTGTACAACTCTTACCACAAGCCATCCATCCATCCATGTGTCAAGCACATTTGTACATTTGTTGCCATCATCATTCTCAAAAGATTCGCTTTCTACATGAGCCCTTGGTATCAGATCCTCATTTCCCCTCCCTCCCTGTCCCCACTCCCTCATGAATCCTTAATAATTTATAAGTGATTATTATTTTGTCATATAGTACACAGTCTAATGTCTTCTTTCATTCACTTTTCTGTTGTCCATCCCAAAGGGAGGGGCTTATATGCAGATCCTTGTGATCAGTTCCCCCTTTCTACCCCATTTTCCTTCCATCCTCCCAGTATCGCCACTCTAGACACCAGTCTTGAGGAGTTCATCTGTCTTGGATTTCCTGTGTTTCCTGTTCCTATCTGTACAAGTGTACATCCTCTGGTCTATCCAGATTTGTAAGGTAGAATTGGGATCATGATAGTGGGGGAGGAAGTATTTAGGAACTAGAGGAAAGTTGTATGGTTCATCATTGCTGCACTGCATCCTGACTGGCCCATCTCCTCCCCATGATCCTTCCGTAGGAAATGTCCCATACATATGTTTTACAAATATTGTCTTGAAGTCTGTTGCTGGTATTTTCTTTCCTTTAATGGAATCTTTTGAAGTGAAAAAGTTTGATGCGATGAGATCCATTTTGTAATTTCATGGGCCACAATATCTCTTGGTCCATACTTAAGAGAGCTTCGCATTATCTTGCAAGAGCTGATGGTGCTGATGTCATCAGCTCCAACACCTAGCTCAATCTGCTTGTTTAATTTATTAAATCAGAGATTTTTTAATATAAATCCCAGAAGTTACATGATACTACCAAGACCTCTTTCTCCCTCTGCTCTCCTGGAAGTAATTTTTCTTTGTTTAGTTGATTGCCCCTTAATTTTGTTATAAGAAATGTTCTCTGATTCCCAGAACTACATGATTCCTCATTTGTTCAGCAAAAAGAGGGCATCTTTGTCCCAGCGTAGCCATCTGGGTTGGATGATATCCTCATCCTTGAAGTAATCATTGATTCTGAGAGTATATTCTTATATTCTTATATTCCACAAAATCATATGCAATGAGAGTTATTGAGCAAACAAAATGGAAGCTATAAATGATAGGAAAATAGCCATTGGTGAGGTACTAAAACAGAAAAGCAATTTTAATGAGTTCTTACACTTGAGAAGATGGTGTAAACACTTGAAGAAAGGCACACGAAAGACATGTAGAACATTTCTCTCAGAATATGTCTAACCTCTCAGTAACTCTGTTATTGTCTAAGCCATTGTCATCTTTCATGGATTAGTGTTCTCCTTTCAACTTTGCCCCACTAAGAGTTTAGAAGCACTGTAAAGTCTACTGTCAGCTTATATCTTGTCACCGTACAGTCTATTAACAACACAGCAATTGCAGTGATCCTGAGAAGACATAAATCAGACCACATCATGTTTCTACTTAAAAACCTAAATCAAACTCACTGCCATCAACATCAATGCTAGGTCTTTGAGAGCCTATATGCAGGGTAGAACTTTCCCTGTGGATTTTCAAGACTGTGACCCCTAACAGGAGTAGAAAATCTTATCTTCTTCCTCAGATTGGCTGGTGGTTTTGAAGTGCTGATCTTGCATAACTCTGCATACCCACTATGCCACCAAGGCTCTGGAAAAATGCTCCAAAGGGTACCCCTTTCTCTAATAGCAAAGTCCTTCCTGTGACCTACCATGTCCAGCATGACCTTCTACCACTTTCATTACTTCTTGGACCTTATATCCTATGTTTCTTACACTGGGTCATTCCATCAACCTTCCTGCTATTCCTGGAGTAGTCCAGGCTCACTTATACCTTAGCGCCTTTGAATTGACTGGTCCTTCTCTGCACAACATCCTTCCTCACATATGTATCTCCAAGCCCATCCTCTCTCACTATGGTAGTCTGGGTAGGCTAGAGAATAAATCCAGGAAGACTCGTATGTGTTTAAGAAAGAACTTTATATACAAGAGAAGTTGAATATTGAGAAAGCATCCCAGCTCAGTAGAGATCAAGTTGATAAGTCCAATATTAGCCCATCTGTTCAATATCAAGCTACAAAGTTCTTTTCGGGCTCATGAAACACATGCACTTGCCAAATCTTCCTCAGCTCTCACATTCACAGTGAGACCTGCCCTAACGACACCATTTTTAATGTAAATATGAAAACTACCTGCCCTTCATGCTCTATATTTGTTTTACAGAGGATGCAGGACATCTCTGTTTATTGTCTGTCACCTTCACCTAGAATATAAAGTTCATGAGTACATCGTCATTGTACCAAAAAGAGAGAGTCAACATTCCACCATTTCGGGAGGCAGCAAATGAGCAAAACCCAATGTTGCTGAAGGAAGAAGTACAAGTTGCACTGAATGCATAGGCAAATTCATTCCCTGGAAAAGACATCATCCTTGGTAAAGTGGAAGGACAGTGAAAAAGAGGACCTTGGCAAGAGGGATTGACACAGTGGCTGTAACTTTGTGCTCAAGCATAACAACCATTGTGAGGATGGCAGAGGGCCGAGCAGTGTTTTGTTCCATTGTAGCTAGGATCACTATGAGTAAGAGCCAAGGCACTGGTGCCTCATTACAGTCACCTTGATGTGACCTAACAGTGTGATCATCTCCGTGATGGAATGACCTGCGGCAGCAAAGCAATTATAAGAGATCTAAAGAGGAGTTAAGCCTTCTAAAGGGTATTGCTGCTCATGTGTAAAGCAAATTCTGTGGGAAGGCTGGTCTCTTTTTGCTAGTCTGGGTCCTGAATTTGTGTCACTGACCTCTGAGTCTTAGGACTTGAGGCAACAGCCCATCATATTGCTGACCAACCCTAGGACATCTCACTGTGCTGCCTTCTGGCCTGCATTCCTTGGATTCTGCCTCCATCCCCCTGTGGTCTACCTGCTTCCTGATTTGTCGGGCCTAGCAGCTATGATGGCCAGGGATAGCCTCCAGTTTAACCTCGGACTCACAGACTTGGACCAGACACTGAACTTCCCCACTTTGACACTTGGTTGAGCTCTCTTTCTTAATGTAAATCTCTTTCTTAGTTTCTTCATGTACTCATATTTATGAGCATCACTGATTTTGCTTCTCTAGAGGACCTGGTCTAACACAAGTAGTGATGTTAAAAATAACAACAACAAAAAGACAGGCTTAATGTTTGCGTAAATGAATGACTATCTTTCCTAAACAAGGGAAAACTGAAATATTTGGGGTGACTTAGTTACATTCTATGGCAATAATAACATCAAATAAATGTGTTGGGTTATGTATTTGACCTTATGTACTGCTTTTTAATACTTATTTTAAAATATGGCATTGCTAACATACAGAGACTATGATTATCATACAGAGACTGCTTTAAAGGTCTTAAAAAGGTACTGTCTATTAATGTAAACTTTAAGAAAAACCCTATTCTCAATTAAATTTAATATGGTAACTGAAATATCGGGTTTCAGTTATCTCATTCATATGCTATTAGCAAGAAGTATCATTTGATTTCAAATACTGTGTCTGCAGGAAATTTTCAAAATGAACTCAGAAATAATCTGGGTTTGAAAAAAAGTCCAAATATTCTAATTTGGATTCTTCTATGAACCAACTACACTGTATAAATAGCATTCTTAACATTTCTTGTAACTTACATAAATTCTCATTTGGGGATTTTTTTTTTTAAGATGGAAAAGAACATTGAGAAACTAACACTAATTCATTAATTTAAAATTTTCCATTTCTAACTGAAAATTTGCTGTGTGATCTTATTATTTTAATAGACAATTACATGGTTGAAAGTTTTTAAGAGATTTTAAAAAACAAGCAAATATATACTGTGAAAAGTCTTCTTGTCCCTGTCTTTCAGTATCTAGAATCCTGTTCCACTTCTGGAAGCAACTAATCAATGTTATAGTTTCTCATGTATTTTCCCAAAAATGCCACCAGGTTACTTCTGTGTGTAAATGTGTGTGTGTGTGTGTGTGTGTATCCACCCCACCCCACCCCCCAAAAAATTACTGCCTCCAATAAACAGTATGAAAGTAGACATATATAGCTTCCTCTGGGTTCCCTATTGCAGAACTTAAGCATGACTCCATGATCCACATTTCTCTATGTACTCTTACACTAACATTTCCTCCCATGCCATACTACATCAATGTTGTGTTGCATAATTCATTAAAATGACCACACAGACAATACTCACAATTAAAGGCATTTATTAGGGAAGTCAATAGGTTACCTTATTGATAGTAGGATCAACAAACTACAAGGATATAGTCATCGGTTTCCTCAGTGTGCAGCCAAGTGTCTTTCTGATTCTTAGTTTCTCAGCTCCATGATCCCTTGGTGTGTGTCTGTCTCCATGGCCCAGGAAGCCAGTCCACTTGTCACTTGTCCTAAAGCCAGATAAGAAGACACTCCACAGCCGTGGCGCGACTCCCCTGAGTCTCCGGGTCACCGTCTGTAATGCATCAGGTCTTGGTGGCCTCTGCCACTTCAGACACATTTCATGAACGTGCTCTTCCAAGGTCCTCAGCGTCTCTCCCTCCTTTACCGCTGCTTCAGAAATGGCTCGTCCTTCGAGGTAGGGGAGTGTTAACAAAAATGGACCAATCCGCTCTATTAAGTTACACATGACCTATTTGTAGGGTCCCGCCCACTCCAGAGACTGAGGTGGAAGAGCTGTACTAAGAAGTCTCACTCCACCACACCATCAAGTCCATGCTCACTCATAAGTTTCTGAGACTAATCTTTTGCAGAAGCAAACATCTTCCACAGAGTGGTTAGTGGGTTTGAATCGCTAACCTAGTAGTTAGCAGTTGAATACCTAGTCCAGGGAAACACAAGCGCTCCTTTATTTATCTTGTTGCTCTTTCTAGCTGCCCGTTCCAAAACATAGTGAGCTATGTACAACTGAACAAAACACTGCCCCGTCATGCACTATCTTCAAAATGACATGTCTGCTATGTTCGAGCCCCTGGTTGCCAGTGCCATATCTATCTATCTATGTATGTATACTTAGATGATCGATAGATAGATAGATAGATAGATAGATAGATAGATAGATAGATAGATATTCACAGACATGGTGGAGGGCTTCCAAAGAATTCCATTATTTCTTCTTTCCATTTCCCACCACTTTAATTACATTCTCTACAAACTTTTTAAAGACCCTTCAATACACCCACTACATGATTCAATCAAAGAGGCAGAATGATGAAATTATATAAGAGTAAGTTTTTTTTTAAAGGATCTAAAATCATAGAAATTTTTATTTAACAAAATGTGAAAAAGTTGTTTCCCAACTCCATTTTGAGATATATACTTCTGAGGGTGGTGATTCCATCTCCCCAACCCACCCCTGAATAATTCCGAGCTGTACACCACAGATGGGTCATTCATGCAAATTTGAGGGACTCAAATTAAGTCTCTTTTTAATTTATTTTTTTCCACATTTGGGAAACAAAAAGTCTGAAGGAGCCAGATTAGAGCTAGGGGTGGTGATGCACGGAATAATATTTCCAAATACAATTCTCCTGGACAGCCTCTTGTTATCCTAGAAGAATAAAATAATGCATTGCTGTGATGGGGAAATACCTTGGTGCAGGTTTCCTGGCCTTTCGCATCATTGTAATTTTCATTTTTCTGAAAATTTCTTCAAATAACCTACATCCATGTTATCCCATATGCTTGGGAAGCGGAAAAGGCAATGGCCATCACTTTCCAAGATGAACTCTCTACCTTTGATTGAATCGATCCAGTCGATCCTCTGGGAGGCCATTGTATCTATTGGATTTCTTTTCATTTTTTTATTAAGGCACTTTGAGCTCTAGCTAGAAGCCTCAGTAGCACAGGAGCGACACGTTGGGCTGCCAACCACAAGCAAGGCCAGCAATGGGAACGACACCACTCTGAGGGGCTAACATTCCCAGGAAGGGTCACAGTTTCAGGAACCCGCAGGCACCGTTCTGCACTGTCTTAGAGGGTCGCTGTGAGTCTGAATGGACTCAACAGCAGGGATTTAAAAAGGCAACTGTTGCAAGGTACTGTCAAGTCTGTTCTGAATTATGGCGACCCTATGCACAGCAGAACAAAACCCTATCCAACACCACACCATCTGGTCTCTCCTGATAGTATATCTGCAGTACGCGAGACAACCTCTTGCCATACTTGCCACTAAAGAGTATTCTCACTGTACTTTTTACAAGACATATCCGTTTATTCTTTTTGCAGTCCTTGCTATTTTAAAGATTTTTTAGCAGCACCACAATGCAAATGAACTGATTCTTCTTCAGTCTTCTTTATTCTCTACCCAACATTCACATGCATTGATAATGCCATGGTTTGGGTCAGGTGCACCTGAGGCCTCAAAAAAACACCCTAGCTTTTCAACACTTTCAAGAGGTCTTTTTTTTTTAAAATTCATTTTATTGGGGACTCATACAGCACTCATCATAATGTATACATATATACATACATACGTTGTGTCAGTAGTTACATCTTTTCTGGGATGGGGTGGGGTTCTTTTTTTTTGATTTGTGAGAAGTAAGCCAGTTTTATAGGGCAAGCAAGTTTAGGCAATTAGCATATCGTGATCTTCAAACTTAACAAGTGAATGGCAGCACAGCTGCAAGTCTAGCTTCAGAGGTCAGGGTTGTTTACAGTTACAAAGGCCACAAACTACAAACCCCAGGCAACAAACTGCAACAGAGTTCAGGCATATTGGGCCTGTAGCCAGGTCAAGCATGTCTGAGC
>PVJH01034563.1:0-20515 GCA_004026705.1 Nesogale talazaci
CTTCCTTTTATAGATGTTCAATAGTTATTTGAGACATTAAGAGTGGTGAAATATGGACCACCAAGTTTCAAGCAGACTACACTACATTGTACATGAAGGATACCAATAGGATATTAGAAAGCCAACAATCCATTGCCATCTTTTCAATTCCAACTCAAAGTAATCCTAAGTTGTTTGCAAGACTATAGACCTTTACTGAGCAACCAGCCTCAGTTTTATCCTTCAGACTGACTGGCAGGTTTGAACCACTGACCTTGTGGATGGCAGCCAAGTACCTTACCTACGTTCTTAGATCTGTCATCTCAAGTCTCCAGGTGGAATTAATCATTTATTCCTTATCTTAATCATTTTTATAATGCAACTCACTGTGTTCAAGGAGTTTTGTTTCACTAATGAATAAATCTGTGAAAAAACAATGTTTTTGAATTTGAATTTCCTTTTTTTCTGAAATATACCCAACAATCTTTGTCTCTCTCAAAAGTATCTTATTATTTGTGATACATCTTAGAGTTGGAGTGTAAATAAATAAATAAAATTGTTAACTATCAAATTTAAGAAACAAATTAGTAATTTGATACTTTGCTAAAATAACAATGAGCAAGTGGGTGGATTCTGGATTTAACCCCCATCCCTGAGTATGAATCTGGTTCAGCTATTTAAGAGCTCTATAACCTTGAGCAGTAACTTAACTTCCCTGTGCATCTAACTTTTTTAATGTATCTATGTATAGCAACACTAATTATTCTTATTTCTAAGAGTCATTGTGCTATGGAAAAAGCTAATACATGGTTATTACCTAGAACAGCTAAACATTCATGGACTACTATCCATTATTTTGTCATGATATATTCATTTGATACTGAACTAGCTAATCTGGTGGCGTAGTGGGTTGTCATTGGTCTGCTAACTATAAGACCAGCAGTTGCAATCCAACAGCCATTCTATACAAGAAATATGTAAATATGAAAGATTTACAACCCCAGAATTCTTATAAACAGGCACTATGAAATCTACATGATAACAATGAGGGTTTTTTTTCATTTTTTTGGAGCTACTCTAATGCCTGAAATTTTTTGTTCATTTTCACACCCCCAAATCTAAAAAAGTATATAGTACACATTTTGTTGACTATATGAAACAGTAAATTCCTTGCACATTGGAAATGGATATTTATTATCCTAAAGTAATTTTGATCAACCTGCTGTAGAAGACCTCTAAAGTGTAGCAGAGCAAGGCTGTCAGTTTAAGGACTAAGGTGCACCTGACCCTACTCACGGTACTTTCAATTGCCTCATATAAGCTTGAAAATTAGATATTGAATAAGAAAGACTACAAAATAATTGCTGTATTTGATTTATGGTGTTGGCAACAACAACAACAAAAATGAAAGTACCATGTAGTGCTAGAAAGATATATCTGTCCTGAAAGGGTTACAGTCAGAATGATTGCTCATTGGAAGATGGGATGGTAAGACTTGGTCTCACATACTCTGGCCATGTATGTAGAAAAGAAAACTCCTTGGAAATTGACACCATGTTTAGTAAAGCAGTATACCATTGAAAAAAGATGACCTTCATTATAGTAGACTGGTCCAGTGATTGAATCAATGGACTGAAAAATAACAATTGTCAGAATAGTGCAGGACAATGAATTCTTTCATTCTATGGTACATAGGTCATTATGAATTGAAAATGACTTAATGGCACCTAACCCAACTAACATATAAAAGAAACCAGAAATTATAAGCACAGTGGCTTGTTGCTGAAAGCGTTATATGATGGGTTTAATTTATTCACTTCTAAGATGCACTCCACCAGTCTACTGTCACCTTGTTGCACTGTGATGGCTTGTATGTTGTTGTGGTGATGGAAGCTATGCCACTGCTATTTCAAATACCAACAGGGTCATCCATGGTGGCCAGTTTTCATTAGACTTTCCAGAATAAGACAGAATAGCAAGAAAGACCAAATGGAGCACTTCTGAAAAGTCAGTCACTGAAAACCTTATATCTAGCACAGGAACATTAACTAAGGCTCTAGATATATTGACAGAATCCCAATACCAAATGGAATGCATTCACTTCTCTGTGCCAAGAAATTGAGATGGCCAATTTGGCCATCTCACTGGAAACAATATGTGTGCCCTTCCTAAAGATAAGTGATCCAGCAGAATGAGGAAGCTATTGAACAGTATAACACTCAAGAAAATTGTTATTAATACCACAAATAAAATCTGACTGAAGAGAAGTAAAAATTGGTTGGAGCCTTCCTCAATGCAAGAACACTTTGTTCTTTTAAGTTGGCATCCCATGATGCTCACCTTCCTGACATGATTGCTGAAGATGTGCATAAGGAAATGTGATGAAGAAAGCTGATGGTACTCAGCTATCAAAAGACATAGTGTCTGGGGTCTTAAGGCTTGAAGGCAAACAAGGCACAATCTAGCTGAGAAGCAACAAAACCCACATGGAAGAAGCACACCAGCCTATGTGATCACAGGTGTCAAATGAATTGGGTATCAGGTGCCAAAAACTAAAAATTATATCATTGTAAATGAGGGAGAGTACAGATTGGGGACACAAAGCCCATCTGTAGGTAACAGGACATCTCTCTACCAAAGGGTTGCTGGGAGAAGATAAACCAGTCAGGGTCCAGTGTAGCAATGATGAAACATACAACTTTCCTCTAGTTCTTCAGTGCTTCCTCCTTACCACTATCATGATCTCAATTGTACCTTACAAGGCCGACTAGACCAGAAGATGTACACTGGTGCAGATAGGAACCAGAAACAAAGGGAATCCGAGACAGATGATCTCTTCAGCACCAGTGGTTAGAGTGGTGATACCAGGAGGGTGGAGAGAAGGTCAGGTAGAAAGAGGGAACCAATTATAAGAATCTACTTATAACCTCCTCCTTGGTTTATGGACAACAGGGAAGTGGGTGAAGGGAGACCTCAGACTGTGTAAGATATGACAAAATAATTTTTGTAAATTATCAATGGTTCATTAGGAAAGGGGGAGTAGGAAGAGAGGGGACAAATGAGGAGCTGATACCACGGACTTACGTAGAAGGGAAATGTTTTGAGAATGATGAGGGCAACAGATGTACAAATGTGCTTGACATACAATGGATGGATGTATGGATTTTGATAAGCGTGGTATGAGCCCTTAGTAAAATGATTTAAAAAAAATTGGTTGGAGCAGCACATGAACAGGAAATTTCCAGAAAATCAAAGCAGATTCGGAAGAGGGCAATGAAGGTAGGATATCAGTGTTGATGTCAGAAGGATTTGGGTTATAAGCAGAGAATGCCAGAAAGATGTTCATTTGTTTTTATTGGTTAAGCAAATGCATTGTATCATGCAGATCATAATACACTATGGATAAGATGGCAAATAGTATGAATTTCAGAATGCTTTATTGTATTCCGATGGCACCTGGACATAGATTAAAAAGCAGTCATTCAGAGAGAACAAGTGGAGACTGTTTGGTTTGACCTCAGGAAAAGTGTGCATCAGAGTTGTATCCTTTCCTTGACCTTATGCAGCCTGTATGCCGAGCAAATAACCTGAGAGGCTGAATTCTAGGAAGAGGAACATGGCATAGGACTGGAAGAAGGCTGCCTAACAACTTGTGATATGCAGACAACCCAGTCTTGCTTGCAGAAAGTAAGGGGACTTGAGACACTTGCTGATGCAGGTCAAAGACTAAAGCCCCCAAACTGGATTACATCTCAATTTAAAATAATCCTCATCACTTGTCCAACAGACAGCATCATGATAAATGGAGAGGAGATGGAAGTTGTCACGGATTTCATTTTTCTTGGACCCATAATCATTACTCATGGAAGCAGTCATCAGGAAAACAATGTACTGAAGCAGGCAGATGTGTTGCATAAGACCTCTTCTGAGTGAGAGTTAATGAGCAAAGACCTAATTTTGAAGACAAAAACCTAACTCCACCCATTGAATTTCAATCACCTAAAATGCATAGGAAAGATGAACACTAACTAAGGAAGACCACCGAAGAATCTATGCATTTGAATTATGGTGTTGGTGAAGAATATTGACGACACCAGGGAGTACCAGAAGAATAAACCAATCTCCTTTGGAGGAAGTACAGCCAGAACACTTCCTAGAATCCAGGATAGTGGGTGTGCGTCTCTGGCACCTTGGGCATGTTTTCAGGGAGGATCGTTTCCCGAAGGACATCATGCTTAGGAGAAAACCAACCCAACGCGCCACCACTGAATGGATTTCAACTCCAAGTGACCTTCGGTCTGCACCAAAGAGCGAGGTCTTCAATGAGAAGAATGAACATGGTGCCTGCAAGAATGGACTCAAATATGACAACAATTTTGAGACTGGCACAGCAGCAGACCAGGTCTCTTTCTGTTGTACATGGGCCACTATGAATTGAGGGCCTCACTGGTACCTATTCCCCAAACCAAACTCGCTGCCATCAAGGCATTGTGATTTGTGGTGACTCTTAGGACAGTATAGAACTGCCCTTGTAGATTTCTGAGACAGTATTCTCTACAGGTGTGGAAAGCATCATCCCTGCCTCCCCTCCCCTCCCGTAACTGGTGTTTCAAACCCCTAACTTCACAGTTAGTGTAGTAGCTAAAACAATCATCATTCACACATCATCTAAAATTGACACAATAAGGTGGACTCCTCTCTAAGGAAGTAGGCGATGTCATTATAAATTTCCTCTCTTTTTAGCTGATAAAATGCTTCAGATGTATGGTTCTTTCCATTCAAACCTTTATCCTTTTCCATTGTTTTTTCTTCCAGCTTTCTGTACTGAGGGGAGGAAACCAATAGCAGGGAAACCTGCCTTACAAGCTGAGGTTTTTAAACACCTCTCCCTATCAAGCCTAGCTCTTATAAGATGTAAGATGAAAGGCATCTGGCAGTTCAGACACATCTGAGAGGCCAGGAATAGGCTAGACAAGCAATAAAAAACCATTTGCCCTAGAGTTTCTGCCATCCAGGGGACCAGGAGCATCAGCAGCAGGCACCAACAAAAATGTATGTCCCCCCACCTTTCTACTCTTGGGAAAATCTGGCAGATTTGAGCAGGATTTGAATGAAGATTCAGTTTGCCAGGCTGAAAGCTACCAGAAATTATCTCCAGTTTTATTAGGGGGAAAAAAACTGAACTTTCCCCTTTTTATAAAAACTGAATGTAGGAGAAAAGCTGAAACTCCTCAGGCAGGGGGATCCAATACTCTAAGGGGAAGCTGAGTTTAATTGTGAGCCCATCCTTTGTAGTTTTACAGATGGCATCCAGCCGAATGGATCCTTCAACCTCCAACCTCAGGAGAGGACATTTTTCAAAGTTCTGCTGTTTCATTCTGTTTCTGCTCTTTAAAATTCTGATTTGCTTCACATTAGCCAAGACACAAATACAATATTCCTTAACTAGACATCTCTGTCAAAAGCAGCACGATAAAAAGAACTTGGCTGCCCTGGTTATGTTTCTTGCTTAAATTAATAGTCCCTTAGATATTTTTCAAAAGAATAAGATGTACCATGGGCTGATACCATCTCTATCTGATTCGATGCAGACTACCTCAGATCCTGTACTTAATAAGGGGAAAAGCAAAAAAAAAAAATCTTTATTAGGTTCTTAAAAAATAAAACACAAGGTACTCCTTCATTTTTTTTCAAAGCAGTTTTTAAAAGAACACAGTTGCCTTCTCTTTTTCTGCCTAAGAAAGCTGGGGTACTGTGTGAAAATGATTGCACATTTCTAGGCTCTAGAGAAGAAAATATTATCCTCTGCTTATCTCTTTGCTTTCTCCGATGCCATCGGAAAAGCTTTACTTGACTGCCTGTGTAAGTTTAAAGGAAGAAGGGGCACAAAAAGGAAAACTAAAGGAGAATCATGAATTCCAAAGGAGTCACAGTGGTCTTAGTGCCCAAAATAACCTGCTCCATGTCATATGTAGAACAGAGAGACTCTTTGCTGGCTGAGCCCAATATATTGGGTTCCTTGGGGATTAGGGGTCTTTGAGGTGCTATTTTGAGAGTAGACTTAAGTGGGAGCAATGACACTTAGATTATTTCAGGATCGATCCATGAATTCCCCCAACAAATTCTAGCTTGACTGACCTAATTGGGTAGAATGAGAGTAAATAATGTTAAAGCTTGATTTAAATACAGGGTCAAACTATAACCATGAGGACAAGTAGACATGGCTGGCCCTGAGAAATTGTTAAGGACACAAAATATGAGACAAACAGGCCGGGGAAGGGGGACAGAGATTGATTGATTGGTTTGAAGTTGTGTCAAAAGTAAAAGTGATTTCAATAAAAAAAAAAAAACCAACACAAAGTCAAATAAAACAACAAAGGAAGTCAAAACCAACAAAACAATAACAACAGCAAAAACAAACACAAAATAAGAAGAAGAAAAAGAAAGTCACTGACAAAAATGGAAGAGCCTGTAAATAGTTCCAGGTTTGTTTGTTGGCCCTCACAAGTGCTTTCCAGTCAACTCTGATGGGGGGCCACACTCTATCTCCCAAGTCCATTGTTGGTATTTTCCTGGGGATTTCATCAGGTTGCTCCCCTTGCTGTATGCTCCCAGTGCCTCGCCCCAGCGTGATGGAGCCAGACAGGAAACATTTTTATCCTTTATGATAAAAAGGTCTTGCGCAGTGATTCTGGACCTTCCTAATGCCACAACCCTTTAATATAGAGTCTCATGTTGTGGTGAGTCCCTACTGCAGTGGTTCTCAACCTTCCTAATGCTGCGGCCCATTAATATAGGTCCTCCTGGGGGGTGACCCTCAACCAGAGAATTATTTTCATTGCTACTTCATCACTGTAATTTTGCTACTGGTATGCATTGGGCCACCCCTGTGAAAGGGTCATTCAGCCCCCAAAGGGATCATGACCCACGGATTGAGAAGCACAGCTCTGGAGGAAATTTTGACTATTTCAATCCTAAACTTTAGATGATCTTGGTCTTTGACATATCTACTTGCTTCTAGTGAACTTTGGACCTTCAATTTATTTTCATGCTATTAAAATATAATATTTCAGTGATAATATTCAAAAACAGTAAAAAATTTCCAAGAATACTGTGGAGTCACATCACACATGCACAAAATATATGTGTGGCATTAGACTCTACCAATGAAGATGACATCATAGTGATGAGACATGAAGGGGCTAGCATGACCATGGTTCAGACAGGCCACACAAGAAGAAAGCAAGGTTCATCAGGGTGAATAATAGATAGCAGGTGCCATACGCTGATCGGTGAGTCTTCAAGAGTGTGTCTAAAATCCATCAAGATTGAGAGTAGCAATCAGCAAACATTGCCCAAGTCCTTGCTGCTTGACCCCTTCATCATGCCTCAGTTATGTTTACCTTTTTTCTTTTGTTGAAATCACAAAACAGCAAACATAGCATGTTTGAGGCAACAATGACTTAATATTAAAACAGGATGAAATTAAACTTGTAGACAATAAAAGCATTTTTGAATTATCCAGTTGTTTTCTATGTAAACTAGATTATTTGAGGTTATCTTAAAGGAAGAAAAGTATAAGTGTCTGAAAAAAACAAAACCAAAGTCACTAACTGCCATCTACCTATAAACCTCCCCTTCACTTCTCTCTTTAGGCCAGCTAAGTGACTCTTAATTCCAAATGCAGGCAGGAATGATTATGAATGGTAACCCTTGTAAGTTAAACTTTTAATGGCAACTGAAGGGAATTCCAATGTAATTTTTACTATATCGGATTTTTGTTCTGTGTAGTGACTTAAAATCTTACCCTACATTAAGATGAGAGTTCACTTTATTGAAAATAAGCAGTAAAAAATTAAACCCTAAAGCAAAATTCTAGAAACAGTAGAGAGTGCCAAGTGGTGTTTCAGCGAGTTATGGAAAAATCAAGAGAATAATTCAAACCATGTACAACTGAAACATCAGCATCTTGCTCAGGAAAGAGGAGGACTCACATGAGGAAAAGTTCTTCAGGTTCAAAGTTTCTTCAGTAATAAATTGTTTTCATTGTCTTGCATAAGAGAAATCTCTCTATCTCATACTGCATTTTTTCACCTATAAGAAGGAAAAAGAGGCATCTTTTTAACACAAAAACTGAGTTTAAAAGTCCTACTATTTCCACCCAATAGTTCATATGTCTTTGAAATACTCATTTCTAAAGCTTTCATTGTAAAAAAATTTTTTTTCGGCCACATGGCACCATAGTTCAGAGTTTAAGAGTAAAGACCTCAGGGCTAGGTAAAGTGGGTGCAAATCTCAGATTGTCCCTTCATAGTAATGCCACTTGGTTCAACTTACTTAATCTCTTTGAAGCTACACCTTCTCAGACAGAGGAGGGATAGTTTCTTGCCCCCTCTCAAGGCTGTTAAGGAACATGAGTCTCAATCTCCATCAGTATTATATTTTATGACTGAATGAAAAGTGACTGTGACACCCTTATGTTAGCCCTGCCTGTACAGCCACTGAACAAATAGGAATTGTTTTGTTTTAAACATTCTAAATCCATATCTATGGCATTACTTGAAACACATGAGGACATCAGTGGGAGAACAGAATACAAACATATAAATGCTAAGTGAATATTTGAAAATTTTCACCTGTAATTCCAAATTTGTCCAGTTACCATCCTGCCCTTAAATCTCACCCTCTAAGATAGTTGTTGGTAGAGAAAGAGGTGCATTAGACATCTTCACAGCTGCCACCACCGCTAATGTAGCCTGAGCAGTGTTCCCTAGTGAGCTCAGCCTTGCTGTCCTGGTTTCTCTGAGCTCTCAGTGATGCAAGACTTCTAAAACCATCTGGTCTGGCTTCCCACTCTCTGAGCTCTTCCATTGATATGTTCTGTTTGGTTTTCCTTATTAAGCTCACTGATTACCAACTCAGCAACCCAGAAAAGTTAGACTTCAAGCCCCCCGCCCCTTGATAATGTAGCACCCTCCAGCATAAAAGATTGGGGCTGTCCCCAGATTGGCAAGGGGCATCTACTAAGGTTGCATTTCTCAATAGTTCCAAAGGAGAGTATGGCAAAAAAAAAAAAAAAAAAAAACATGTCCAACTCATTTCCAGCTTTCCAGGCCAAAGTTCAAAGCTGGAAATATTATGAGCTTCCAGAAGACCACTGAAATCTGTGCCCTTTTTTCCTCTGTGTTCACAGTTCTCTGTCACTGTCTTTCTGTCACATGCTTCTCCATCTTTTTGTTTTGTTTTGTTTTTGTTAAAAATATCTTATTGAGATTCATACAACTCTTATCACAATCAATACATACATGTACAGTTGTTGCCATCATCATTCTCAAAACATCCTCCTTCTACTTATGCTCTTGGTATTAGCTCCTCATAGTTCCTCTCCCTCCTCATCCCCTCTCCCTCATAATCCCTTAATAATTTACAAATTATCATTATTTTGTCATATTGTGTCCTATGTGTCCTTTCACCCACTTCCCTGTTCCCCATACCCCAGGGAGGAGGTTATTTGTAGATCCCTGCAATTGTTTCCCCCTTTCTACTCCATCTTCTCTCCACCCTCCTGATATCACTACTCTCTACTGGTCCTGAAGGGATCATCTGTCCTGGATTCCCTGTGTTTCCAGGTCCTATCTGTACCAGTGTACATCCCCTGGTCTAGCCAGGTTTGTAAGGTAGAATTGGGATCACGATAGTTGGGTGGGGGGGGGGGGAATAGAAGCATTTAAGGACTAGAGGAAAGTTGCATATTTCATTGTTGCTTCACTGAATCTTAACTGTCTCATCTCCTCCCTTCAAATGAGGGGATATCGCTTCACTTTCTGATGGGCTTTGTGTCCCCAGTCTATACCTGATCCCTTCGACATCTGTACCTGATCCCTTCGACATCTAGCTTCTGAGCTAGAGGCCACATGTTTACTTTCAAACCTTTAAGACCCCAGACACTATATCTTTTGATAGGTAGACACCATCTGCTTACTTCATCATATTTGCTTACACACACATTTGTCTTCAGTTATCGTGTGGGGAAGGTGAGCATCATGGAATGTCAATTTAATAGAACAAAGTGTTCTTGCATTGAGGAAGTACTTGAGTGTAGCTCCAATGTTCATCTGCTGTCTTAATACTAAACCTATAAGTATATGCATGAAGATCTATTACCCCATCATCATATATAAATATATTTACCTATAGATGTCTGCATTTAGACCTCTATAAATGCCCTTTACCCCCAAGTTCGTTCTTCTATTTCTTTTTACTCCTCTTGTCCCACTATCATGCTCAACCTTCATTTGGGTTTCAGTAATTTCTCTCTGTTACATTACTCTCGATCAATCTCTATCAGGCCTCTCGCACCCACCTTGTTGCAGATTTTGAATCACTTGTTCCCTTATCCCTGGGTTGATCAATACCACCCCATTTCTCACACCTTCCTAAATCCCATACCCCCCCTAAATCATCAGTCCCATTGTTTTCTCCTCCAGACTTTTTCATCCAGCCTATCTTATCTAGAGAGACTTGGAGAGATAATAATAGGTACAAAACAAAAACAAAAACAAAAACAAGGCATCCTAAGATGAAGTGATCAAAGGCTTCTATATCTCAATACCAGCAAAACCTCAGTGGCCAATACGATACTTTTACATGAATTCCATGTGCTTAATCTCTACTGCTTGGGCGTTGATCTGCTAAGAAAGAAAAGAAGAAAATCTCCTCTCAAAGCAGTATGTTGATTAGGAAGTCATGTTTTTGTTTTTCCTGCATAGTCCTGCTTTGCATGTAAAAAGTGAAATATCACCTGGATTTTTTTTCTCTGCACTGTTCAGAATCAAATTCTAATCCCATCTGAAGACAGACAGATGCTTTGGAGAAAGGAGACCAAAGTTCTTAAACTAAAGGAAAAGGGGAAAAACACATGAGTCATTTCCAAAATAATTCCCCATAGTATTTCAAGTTCAAACTATAATTTATTGAGGAATTACCTTTTCTTAAATGAACAATTTTTTTATTACATTCTATTTCACGTGTAAGCATGATGGTCTCTACTGCTTATTAGACTTTGGGCAATGGAGTGAAACCAAAATCCAAACAGTTTCATTTTGAGCACAAGAGAACATGCCAAAAAAGAGAATCGTCTGTGATGTTACTATAGGGCTTATCAGTATAAATATATCTTTTTCTGACTATCTCAACTTTCAGGTTAGATTACTAAATACATTTTCAAAATCACCAATTCTCCAAATTCTTCAATGACATCATCATTCGTCCACCTCTGACCACTTCTGCTGAAAGACATCGATTTTATTCTCTGTAAAATCTTATTGAATGATGATCTAGTCCTCCTTATTACTGAGGCACCACAGACATTTTTTGAGCAAAACACCCCCTTTGTGTCTTTTAGTTCAATTTCAATATTTCAAGGCCACATATTATATATATATCCATATGGATATATATATATATATATATATATATTTTGCCCTAGGAAATTTTGATACATTGTTTGTAGTGTGGTTGTCTTTTTGTTTGTCTTGACCCCTTCCATGTCTCTTTTACTTTTTTTCCCTCCTCTTCCCCTGCAATGTTCCAACACTTGCCAATCCCAGTTTCAGGTGTAGGTGAATTGTCCAGACTAAAATTGATAAATTCCTTTGGGAAATTGTTCTTCAACCACTATCTACATTTAGCAGTATCAGGCATATATTCATAACGCTCCATTGGTAATGAGCTAAATCTGTCGTAAAAGATTGCAAGTGAGGAATCCATAGTAATTGGCCTCCGGGTCTCCCTTCTAGTCAAGTCACAAACCCAGCTGGACACGCAGCTCTCACAGCCTCTGCTTCCATCACATCCGTCAGCTAAAGTGGCCCACGCAATACACAGACTTTAGTACAGACTTCTAGCTTACAAAAAAGACAGATGAATACTTAAAAAAGTATCTCTTCCATTGTTTGTATATTGTATGAATGCACAAAAAATAAACCCAATCCTACCAATTCTGTACAGGTATAACAGTAAATTGTTCTGATGATTTTTTGGTGTTGATATTTATCTCTGCAGAACTTAGTGAGGATCACTTTGCCTCAATATAGCCCTGAACGGTACATGATTATTTTTCAAGATGAAGGTGGTGGTTTTTAGTTGGGATCCAACTAATACATTTAACAACCTGGCTTAATCGCTAGTGTTTTATGCACACATTGATGTAAATTTTAAACTAGAAATGCTGAAAATGGAACTGTGTTTTGTTTGGCAGGCATTTGATGTTCTTGGAAGAGTCGAGGCTTACCTTAAGCTCCTTAAATCAGAAAGTTTAAGTCTGCCTGCCTTGGCAGCCAGGCATCAGGAATTACACAGAGAAATTAAAGAGTGCACAGCTGAGGCTTTACAGAAGGGGCAGGCCTTGATCAGCCAAGTCGACTCCCACAGGTGAGTAAAGTCTGTTTCTTCCTTGCTGCAACAAACTTTTTCACAATTTCCACAACCTATTGAGAAATGAGTTTGTGTGATTTTTTTCCCCGTTTGTGATATTTTGATGCATTACACCATGGCTTAAAAGGATCTGTTGTCTTTGGCCAACAATGACTTTAACTCCTGGATGGCTCATCCAGAAAGTGAGGCC
Source organism: Nesogale talazaci (assembly GCA_004026705.1). Taxonomy (NCBI): domain Eukaryota; kingdom Metazoa; phylum Chordata; class Mammalia; order Afrosoricida; family Tenrecidae; genus Nesogale; species Nesogale talazaci. The sequence continues at coordinate 12,605 of PVJH01034563.1, forward strand.
ATGTTCTGAACCCTAAGACTCAAAGATGTGAATGGACAAAATATAAAATAGCCCTTTATCGCAATGCTCTTTATGTTCAACCATCTAAATAGAGTTTACTCCTGTTTCTTATTTTGTGAGACTTGGTCCTATTAATTCTACCACCACCCCCACATTTTTTTCCCATTTTGAAGAAAAGTATCAGAATTTCTTTTTATTTATGAAATTCATGATCCATTAAATAAAACCTCAAGTAAAAGTGATATGGATTAAATTCTCTTACATTTACAGAGAACTCACCATGGGTCAGGCGCTGGTTAAGGTTAGCTTTAAGAGTACTTTTGCACCAATTCTTGGAGCAGGGTATAGGACACATGCTATTAGTGAATAAGGTAACTGGAATACAGAGAGGTTAAGTCATCAGACAAGGTCAATTAATAGTAATACCAGTATTTGAATCCAAGTGCCAGTATTTGGATCTGATGCTTATAACCAGTTTGCCAGTCATTTTTATGAACATGTACAGTATGAGTATGCTTACTGTATGCATTTTTATGAGCTTAGAGCTAAGTGGGAATGAAAAGAAAGAAGGACCTTGATAAAAAGGAAAATCATGTGGTGTGAAAAAACAAACAAGGATTAGAAAATAAAGTGGAGTGGCAGGACAGATTGGTGGAAGAGATACTGGCTAAAAATCAATTAAGGCAAGACTTACGTTTTGACAGAAAAAGACAAAGAGATTTGTGAAAATGGGATAAACCCAGTGTGATAGTGCAGGTAGACTAGAGAAACAAGTCCAGGAAAACTCAGGGGTGTAACAGAGAATTTATATCAATGAGCAATTGTATATTGAGAAAACATCCCAGCCCAGTCCAGATCAAATCCATAAGTTCAATATTAGTCCATATGTCTGATACTAATCTATAAATTCTTCTTTAGACTCATGCAGCCATGAAATGATACCCAAAGTGGGAAGATTATAGGCCAGTGGGTAGAAAGTCTTGTAGATCCAGTGGTGATGGAAGCAACTCAGCACAGGCATGGTCTGTACATGGCTCCTCCAGCGCCAGGGTTCTGACTCCATCTGTCTTGTCAAGAGGAAGAAGAAGAAAGTGTAGATCTGGCCTCCCGTTCAAATGGGGTCATCAAGCTACAACCTGGTTAACTGGCTAAACTATATACCTTTTCACTCTTTTTGTTTTTGAATCATTTTATTGGGGGCTCATACAACTCTTATCACAAGCCATACATACATCCACTGCATGTCAATCACATTTGTACATCTGTTGCCCTTGTTATTCTCAAAAAATTTTGCTTTCTATTTAAGTCCCTCGCATTGACTTCTCATTTCCCCCTTTCTCTCTGCTCCCCCGCCCTCATGAACTCTTGATAATTTATAAATTATTATTACCTTGTCATATCTTACACTGTTCAATGTCTTCCTTCATCCAATTCCCCTATTGTCTATACCCCAGGGAAGAGGTTATATGTAGATCCTTATAATTGGTTCCCCCTTTCTAGTCCACATTCCCTCAAACCTCACAGTATTTCCACTTTCACTACTATTCCTGAAGAGATCTTCTGTCCTGGATTCCCTGTGTTTCCATTTCCTATCTGTACCAGTGTACATCCTCTGGTCTAGCTTCATTTCTAAGGTAGAATTGAGATCATGATAGTGGGGAGGAGGAAGCACTGAAGAACTAGAGGAAAGCTGTATGCCTCATCATTGCTGCATTGCACCTTAAATGGTTCATCTCCTCCGTGTAACCCCTCTGTAAGGGCATTCCATTACCTATAGATGGGCTTTGGATCCCCAACCTATTCTTCCCATCATTTACAAGAATATAATTTTTAGTTCTTTGAAGCCTGATACCTGATCCCTTCGACACCTCATGGTCACACAGACTGGTGTGCTTCTTCCAAGGGACTTTATTGCTTCTGAGCCAGATGGCTGCTTGCTTACCTTTAAGTCTTTAAGAACCCAGACACTATATCTTTTGATAGCTGGCACCATCAGCTTTCTTCACCACATTGCTTATGCGCACATTTATCTTCAACAATCGTATCAGCAAGGTGAGCTTTGTGGAATGCCAATTTAATAGAACAAAGAGTTTTTGCATTGAGGAAGTATTTGAGTGGCAACCCAATATTCACCTGCTGCCTTATTACTGAACCTACAAATATATGTACATAGATCTATTTCCCCATCATCATAAACATTTTTATCTATATATATGTCTGTATTTAGACCTCTATAAATGCCCTTTTCCTTCTATTTCTTTCCTCTATTTCCCTTTACTTCCCTCTTGTCCCACTATCATGCTCAGCCTTCATTTGGGTTTTAGTAATTTCTCTCAGTTACCTTACCCTTGATCAATCCCTACCAGATCTTTCATACCCTCTTTGCCACTGATTTTGTATCACTTGTTGTTTCCTTGTTCCTGGGTTGGTCAACACTATCTCCTTTCCCCTCTCCCATATCCCCACAGAACCATTGGTTCCCTCATTTTCTCCTCCAGCCTGATCATCCAGCCTATCTTATCTAGATAGACCTGCAGAGATAATAATACAAAAAGACATAGCAAGATGAAGCAACAAAAGAAAACAAAATTATGAAAAAAGAAAAAAACAATGCCCAGACAAAAACATATAAATAAATAAAATTATAATAAAAAAGAAAAACCTGCAAATAGTTCAAGGTCTGTTTGTTGACCTCTATGGGTGACCTCTGGTAGAGTCTGAGGGGTTCCACACCCTGGCCCCAAAGTCTATCCTTGGCATTCCCTCAAGACCTTGATGCTTTGCTCCCCACGCTGCTCTGCTGCACGGCCTTGGTGTTTTCCTCTGTGTGGTAAGGTTCAGAATGGGTGCAATCCTGACACCGTGTCTCAAATGTTGTCCTTTGTAGGGCTGTGGATCAGCAAGGGACATCATGTCTTATAGTGGAGCTAGCCATCTGGTCCTCTCTGTGTGTTGGCTGTTCTGAGGGGGGATATAGTCCTCAATGCTTGATAGGCTAGGATACACTTCATTCTTTCCTCACCTTCATTTTTCTTTGGTATGTTCTGGTCAGATATGGCCCTCTCCTCTGAGCTTCAGTGCTGTCCTCTAAAGTAAATTCTTATGCAGGGAGAGGCAACTGTCCATATTATTGGGATTGGGGCCATGCTCTCAGACCCATTCACTGGATCCCCGCTCCAGTGCTGCCATGCCACATTCACATCCTGGAAGACCAGGTTTAAATCTGATTCTTCTTTCCCTGTGGAGAGATAAACATTAGCCTCTCCTGGGATATTGTTCCCCTGCTACCCAGAGGAACTATTATTCCCTTGTTATCTTTCCCACCACTCCCCTCCTTTTTTGGTCTCTGGACCTCACCCCAGAAATTTTTATATGCAGTAGCCTTTTCCCTATGCCCCTTTTGCATTTTTTTAAGCAAACCTCAGCGGACTCATGTTGCACATGTTCTTTTGCACTTGGCTTCCCTCACTTAGCATGATTTCTTCCAATTCTTCCCATGTGGTGATATACTTCATGCATTCATCACTGCTTTTCAGTGATGTATAGTATTTCATTGTACTTATGTACCATAGTTTTTTAATCCATTCATCTTTTGATGGAAATTTGGGTTGTTTTGCAACTTCTTTCAATTTTAAACTGTGCCGCAATCAACATTGGAGCACACATGTCTGACAGTGGTTTGTTTCTTGTCAATTCTGGGTATATGCCCAGTAGAGGGATTGCTGAGTTGTATGGTAGCTCAACTTCCATCTGTCTTAGAAATCGCCAAATTGATTAACGTAGAGGCTGTAATAGCTACAGGTCCACCAACAGGGGATGAGAGTTGCTATTTCACCACAGCTCTTCCAACTCTTGTTGCGTCCTGATTTTTTGAATTGGGCTATCTTTGAGGGTGTTAGGTGATATGTCATAAATGTTTTAACTTGCATTTCTCTTATGGCTAATGAAAGGAAACATTTTCTCATGTATTTATTGGCCATTCAGATTTCTTCCCCTGTGAAACTTCTATTCGGGTCTTTTTCCCACCTCCTCAGTGGGCAGTTAGTTTTTCTCTTATATTAAGCTTGCAAAGTATCGTAGATTTTATAAATAAGGCCTTTGTCTAATGTGACATTGCTAAAGATGTTTAAAGATGTTCTTTTATTACTCTTTTGGTGAATTATTTCAATGAACAAGGGTGATTTATCTTCAGTCTATTCCACTTGTGGATTTGTGACTCCTCTGTATTTGTATTCTTCTCTTTTTCTGATAACCTATGTATCCCCTGTGCCAAGCATCTCAGGTTTGCTCCAGTTCCCTCACTAGTGGCCCTAATTTGGGGGGGGGGGTTACTTCAAGGTCTGTGATCCACTATGAATTTATTCTTGTGGATGAAGTGAGATAAGGGTCTTGCTTCATTTTTCTGCAGGTAGATAACCATTTTTTCCAGTACCATTTATTGAAGATGACATCCGCTTCCCATTTGATATTTTGGGGACCCTTTTCAAAAATCATTTATTTGTATGCTGATGTTTATATTCCTGGGTCTTCGGCTCTTTTCCCCTGGTATAAATATCTGTTATACTAGTACCATACAGTTTTGATGACTATGGCCATATAATACATGCTAAAGTCAGGTAGAGAAAACCCTCTCACTTGGTCTTTCTTCTTGAGGAGTTCTCTGATGATTCTGGGCTTCTTCCCTCTCCATGTGAAGTTGGTAATCAGTTTTTCCAATTCTTTGAAGAAGGATAGTATATTCATATCAGGATAACATTGCACTTATTTAGTGCCTTGGGTAGAACTGACATTTTTACTATATTGAGACTTCCTATCCACAATCATGGAATATTCTTCAATTTCTTGAGGTCTGTCTTGATTTCTTATCATAGTGCTCTATAATTTTCCTTGTACAGATCTTTTGTTTTAGTCAGGTATATTCCTAGGTATTTCAATTTGTGCTTGGCTATTGTAAAGGGTACTACCTTTTTAATTGTTATCTTATCTGATGTGTATAGCAGACTGATAGACTTCTGTTTGTTGATTTTGTATCCTGCCACTCTGCTACATGCAGCTATTGCTCCCAACACTCCACTAGTGGAACTTAAGGGATTTTTGATGTATAGAATCATATCATCTGGGAATAATGAAAATTTTGCCTCTTCTTTTCCCAGATGGATATTTTGATGTCTTTTCTTGGTCTTATGTTGTTAGCTAGTACCTCCAGGATGATGTTAAATAGGAATGGAGACAAGAGGCATCCTTGTCTGGTCCCCTTTTTCAGTGGAATTGTTTTAATCTTTTCTCCATTGACTACCATGTTGGCTGTTGGTTTTTCATATATAGCTTGTATAATATTGAGGAATTTTCCTTCTATTTCTATCTTCTTGAGTATCTTAAACAGGAAAGGTGTTGGATATTTTCAAATGCTTTTTCCATGTCTATTGATATTATCATGGAGTTCTTATCATTTTTCCTGTCAATGTGGCGAATAGTACTAATGGTTTTTCATACGTTGAACCATCCCTGCACCCCTGGTATGAAGCCCACTTGGTTATGGTGAATTATTTTTTTAATGTCCTTTTGTATTCTATTGGCCAGTACTTTGTTAATGATTTTGTATCCATGTACATTAGGGATATTGGTCTGTAGTTCTCAATTCTTGTGGAATCCTTGCCTGCTTTAGGTATCAGAGTTATTCTGATTTCATTGAGTTTGGGAATTTTCAATCTTTTTCTATGTTCTGGAAGAGTTTGTATAGGATTGGTGTCAGTTTTTGAAAAGTTGGTAGAATTCTGTGAAGCCATCTGGCCCAGGGCATTTTGTTGTTGGTATCCCTTAATAACCTTGTCTATTTCTTCCATTGGTATGGGTCTGTTGAAGTTCTTGGCATCCATCTGGGATAATCTACAGAAGGATGTGTTTCTAAATTCTTGTCCATGTCTTCCAACTTTTTAAATTCATTAGAGTACAGGCCTTCAAAGTACTGTGTAATTATCCTTTTGATTTCATTAGGGTCCATTGTAATGTTGGCTAACAGACTATCAATTCTGTTAAACTTTTGAAGAACCAACTTTTAGCTGTATTAATTTTTCCATAGTTTTCTTATATTCCTTCTCCTGTATTTCAGCTCTGATTTTTATTATTTCTATCCTTTCACTATTAGTAGCATTTTTCTGTTGACTCTGCTCTAATTGGTGTAAGTTTTGTGCCAGCATATCACCCACAAGTCTTTCTTCTTTTTTCATGTGATAAATGCCTTTGCTGTATCCCAAAGCTTTTGGTATGTCATATGTTCAGTCTCATTGGTTTCTAGAAACTTCCCAATTTTATCTTCAATCTCTGTCAATATCCACTCCTTTTGCAGTAGAGAACTATTGATCCTCCAGTTCTTTGGCCTTGTTTTCCTCACCATCCTTCTGTTGATTTCCAGTCTTATGGCACAGTGATCAGAGAGAGATATTTGTATAATCTCTATGTGCTTGAGTTTACTCAAGTACAACTTGTGTCCCAGCATGTGGTCTATCTTTGAATATGTGCCATGTGGACATGAAAAGAATGTGATTTTTTTTTTCATTTGGGTACATAGCTCTGAAAATATCAAGTCAAGTCCTCCAATTGTTCTGTTTATATCTACAGCCTCCTTGTTGAGTTTATTTCCCAGTGATCTCTCTTTTTCAGAGACTGGTGTATTAAAGTCACCAACTATAATTGTTGGTTTTTCCATCTTTTTCTATCTTTTGGAGTGTTTGATTTATGAATTTCCTGGGTCTCTCATTGGTTGTGTATATATTTATTATGCTCACTGGTTTTTGAGCTACTATTTCCTTGAGTGTTACACAGTGCCCCTCTTTGTCTCTTGTTATGGCCTGTACCTTGAGATCAATTTTGTCAGATATTAAGTTCCTTACCCCTGTTTTTTTTTTCATTGCCATTTGCTTGGTATATTTTTCTTCAGCCTTTAATTCTCAGCCTGTTTTTATCTACAAGTTGAGATGTGTCTCCTGGAGGCAGTAGATTAATGGGTTATGTTTCCTGAGCCAGTCTGTTAGCCTCTGCCCTTTAATGCCTGAGTTCAGGCCATTGATGTTCAGTGTTATTACATCCATCTGTGCACTCTGTGATATCACCTTTTGTGTTGAATGTTTTCCTACCTACCTTTCTTATCCCCTTGTTTTGCATGGTGTGGTTCATTTTTGCCTTCTTTTCACTATTGAGCCAATGCTATCTTGGAAGCTGCTTTCTCTTTGTCATCCTATGAGTGGAGTTGTTCTATGTGATAGTCTCTTACTTGACTTGATGAATGTTGATCTTCTGCCCATAGAGGATAATCAAGGATATTTTGTAGGGCTGGGGTTTTTCTGTGTATTCTTTGAGTTTTTCCTTATCTGGAAGGATTCCTACTTCTCCATCAATCTTAATAGATAATTTGGCCAGTTATAGTATTCTTGTGTTTGCATTGCTTTCCTTCAGTTTTTGGAATATGTTACTCCATTCCCTCCTCTTCTTCATCATGTCTGCTGATAGGTCTAAACATACCTTTTTAAAAAAAAAATTTTTTTTGCATTACTGTCCCCTTGTGGGAGTAGGAGGCCCAGCCTTACTTCTGGAGAGCTGCTGCTGGATTTGAACCGCCAACCCAGTGGGCCACAGTCCCACACACAACCATTACACCACCAGGACTCAGCCCTAAACATGCTCTTATTGAGGTATCTTTATATGTGACTATTTCCTTTTCCCTAACTGTTCTTATTATTGTCTCCTTTTCCTCATAGTTGGTTAATTTAAGTATTATGTGTCTTGGTGACTTCTTCTTGGGATTCTGGTTGGTATTCTTTCAGCCTCCTGAATGATTGCCCAACTTTCATTTATTAAGCTGGGGATGTTTTCCTCTGAGAATTACCTCACTATTTTCACTGTTGGCTTCTTTGT
>PVJH01034564.1:0-20505 GCA_004026705.1 Nesogale talazaci
GGACCCTAACACTTACTCCCGGGGCCCGCCCGCTCTTTCATTCTGTCTCCCCGCCTCTGACCCAGGTGAGCCAAATCTCATGATTCCGACGTTCCCGTGCAAGACTGACAGCTGCAGAATTCAGAGTTTACAATGAATGACTTCAGTGATAAGTTAAAATCTCTATTTCAATATAGTCCTTTGAGCCCAATTTGACCTTCAACCTTTGGGCTCTCGACATTCTAAAACACAAACCACACAAGCTCCCTAAGCACCGACTTGAAAGACAGCCCCTGAGGTCAGAAGCTCCCTGAGCCAGTTGGAGTGTCCTGATACAGGCCCCAAAGAAGATGGGAGTAATGGACACTGTCATGCTCATCTGGAAAGGGTTTTGGTCCCCAAACAGAAAAATCAGCATTAAGTATATTTATAAACTTGGGTTAGTGTGAATCAATGGCTGGGCTTAGATTTCACTAATGCTTTGACATCAAAATGCAGTAAAATATTTCCTGGTCCGTGACACTTGAAGAAATGAGACTGGTTGAGATCTGGCACTCTGCACATGTGCCATGAAATCTCCCACTTTAGAGGAACACGAAAAAAGAATCTGATGTTTGGGGTCTATTTTGGAGGCGGGGGGACAACAGGGCCTGACCCGAAGCCAGGAGGATGGTGAAGGGTGGGAGAGAATGGGAAGCACACCTCGGAGCTTAGCTTCCGGGCTGCCACAAAGCCATCCCCTCCCTCCTGGCCTGTGTTCTCATTTGGAAAGTGACACGATGTTGCTCTGCCCAACTCAGATTCTCTGAAACGCCCGAAAGGCCAGGACCTTCTCCGGTGACACCGAAGAAGGTGAAGAACATCAAAGAACTCTTTGTCTTGGAGCCTGCTTTTTCGATCCATATCCCTTGAGAGACCACAAGGCTACTTTGGGACACCTCGTGGTCCAGGGAAAGCTTCCAGCTTCCCTCAAGAAGCCAGATTCTAGACCTTCTGACCAACTCCACATTCAGATTTGAATCTTGTGGAAACCATTTCCCTTGAAACCTAATAAATCACCATCCAACAGCACTTAGCATTTCTAAGCATTGATCTTTCTGCACTCTCCAGAGTCCTGACTCTACCTGTTACCCTCTCAGAGACATTCAGCCCCACAGAGACCTCTGCCGGAAAGAGAGGAAATGGAGCCTCCTGCTGCTGGAGAGCTCCAGTTTCCAAGAGAGCTGTAGAGGACTATGCAGACAGGCATGCACGCCCGGTCCGGTGCTGCAGGCTTGGATGCGCCCTCTCAGTGCATCAACCATGACTGCCCAATCTTACCAAGGAAGAAGTAAACTCAAAGAAGGTAGGTGGGTGGATTTGTTCACCATCTACTGGACCAGCCTCGTACTCGCAAAGCCCGGAGGAGGCCCACAAGGGAAACTTACAATCTAGTGCAGTGGGTCTCAACCTTCCTGATGCCATGACCTCCACCCCCCAGCCATAAAACTGTTTTTGCTGCTACTTCATCACTGGGATTTTGCGACTGTTATGAATCGGGCGACCCTGGTGAAAGGGTCATTTGATCTCCAAAGGGGTCGCGACTCAGAGGTGGAGAAGCGCTGATCTGGTGGCATGGGAGGTCGGGTGGGTTAATGAAGCAAAGAATCCGAGAGAGAGTGCATCGCACAGTGGCGGGATCTGTGAGGCTCTCAGAGGATTCAAAAGGAAGCCAGGGACTCCTCAGAAACATCAAGGGCAGGCCTCCTGACAACTGAAAGGGCCGGTAATAAAACTGCCATGCCGATCATGCTGCACCCATGAATAAAAGGCAAGCATAAAATCACACCGAAGGGCACATGGCCTATCAATGGTAATAGTAACAGGTGCAGAGAAAAGGAATGGTCGAGATGAGTGTCCCAATGTGGCCTGGGTAAGTGTTGGGTGGCTAATTGCAAGGTTAAGAGTTCAAACTCGGCATCCGGGAAAAAGACGAGGCTATCTCTTCCCACAGTGATTTAGAATCTCAGAAACCCTGTGTATCAGAATTGGAATCAACTCGATGACGTTCAGTAGAACACTAAGGTAAGGAGTACCCTAGTCAAGTGTTGCCCTAGAATGTTACCAATACAACTTCTCAAATATAATACTTAAAGGGGGGGGGGTAACAGCATAGAAAATACATTAAAAACATACACCACAGAAAAGAGAGATGGAAACCAAGAAGACTCGCTACAACAAAAGCCAAAAACCAACTGCTGTAAAAGGAAAAAATGACAAAAGCTGAACCCACGCACACGCACACACACAAATGGTAGAAGTAAGTTATTACCTCTGTGTGGGCATGGATTTCTCCTGAGAATTCTGGGAAATCTCACGGCATTTCCCCTTGGAGGTGAGAGAGTCACTGACTCAGTCCCTTAGAGACGCTCTACTGATAAGACACAAGGCTGACTCCCTGTGAGACATTCCGGAGGAGAAGCCACATGGACTTACCCTGATGGAACCAGACCTCAGAAGCCAGAAAAGCCACGTAGAGATTCCCTACAGCACTGAGATGCTTGAGAAGCTACAGTAGTCTCCTGCCAGCACTGCGATGCTTCTACCACCACTGGATACACAACACTCTGCACCCGCTGGCCTGTGATTGACCTGGCATCATTGCATGTGCTTCATAAGTCTGAAGAAGACTTATGGATTGGTATCAGACATATGGGCTAATATCAGACTTATGACTGTGGACTGGAGTGGGTTGGGATGGCTTCTCAATGTTTCATTCCTCTTGTATATAAACCTCTCCCTTATAAACATATGCATGCTTATGAATTTGTTTCTCTAGTCTACCTGGACTAACACAGAAACAAAATTTCTCAATATAATTCAAGGGATATTATGTCACTAAGTTTCAAAGAGCCATGCCTGGTGGCACTGGGCTGCTAATGACAAGGTCGGCTGTTCAAACCCACCCGCCACTTTGTAGAAGCATGAAGCTGTCTCATAAAGATTTAGATTCTCAGAAACCCCAAAGAACAGTTCCATCCTATCCTGTGTAGGATTGCTACCAGTAGGCATCACCTTGATGACGTGGGTTTTGAGGATAAAAACTGCAGTAATAAAACAAGGTGGCACTAGTGTAATAGACATAGATTGATGCAAGAGAACCGAGAGTTCAGAAATAAGCCAATACATCTATGGTCACCTGATTTTTGACAAGGGTACATTCAGTAGGAAGGGAGGAGTCTCTTCACTAAATTGTTGGTGTTTTGTTTAGGGCCCTTTGAGAAAAGATTGAAGTTGTCAAGGATTTACGTGGATCCACAATCAGTGCTCCTAGAAGCACCAGTTGGACCTGTTGACCTGGGAAAAATCTGTGACAAAAGGCCTCTTTGTTGGCAACATGTGTACAAACATGCCACGTGCAATCGATGTACGGATGGTGTAACAGCCCTCAGTGAAATGATCTTTTAATAACAAAATATAAATAAAGAGTATAGTAAGCCAAAAAGGGGGTGGGGGGTGGAAGCGATCAGAGGTATCTTTTGAAGACTCACATGCACCTGACCCAAGCTATTGCATTTTCACTCATTTCATACGCACGTGTCAACTAGACAATGAGTAAGGGAGACCAAAAAAGAACTGATGCGCCTGAATTTTCATCTTGGCAAAGAATCTTTAAAGAACCATGGCCTCCAAGAACAACAGATAACTGTCTCGGGAAAAGTACAGCCAAGATGCTCCCGAGAGGCAAGGATGGAGAGGCTTGGTCTTGCATACTTTGTACGTGTTATCAGGAAAGACCGGTCCCTGCAGAAGGAAATCATGTCTGGTAAAGGGTCAGCAGGAGTAGGATCCCCTTGGCGAGACCACGTGATACAGTGGTCACAATGGTGCCAACTTAATGAGGATGAGGATGGTCCCGGCCCAGGCAGTGGGTGCATCGGATGCCCGTATCTGCACAGAATGCAGCTTCTCTGATTACTCGCTCAGCATACAGATTAAATGTAGAGGGTGAAAAGACAAAACCATGACGGCCCCCTTTCCTGATTTAACCAAGCAATCGTGCCCTAACTGCCTCGTGGTTTGTGTACAGGTTCCACAGGAGCACGAGGAGGTGTTCTGGAATTCCCCTTCTCCTCCGTGTTATCCACAGTGAGTGATGATCCACACAGCCTTTGCACAGTCAATGGGACACAAGTAAATATCTTCCTGGCATTCTCTGCTCACGCCCAAATTCACCTGAATCAGCAATGCTATCCCGTGCTCCCCGTCCTCTTTTGAATCCAGCTTAAATTTCTGATGAACCAGCTCGTCGATTCTGAATCCTAATGACTCCACAGAACAGAGCAGAACCGACCCTTTGGATTTGGGGACATTGGTATTCCAGCAATGCCTGGAGCTTTGTTTTGGGCCAGGCCTTCAGTCCAGCTGAGACCCCCTTTCTTCAACACCATCGATTCTTAAACACAAGCTACCTCTCAGGGCTGAGCCTCGGTGGCGTAGTGGTTGTGTGCAGGACTGCGGCCCACTGGGTTGGCGGTTCAAATCCCATAGCAGCTCTCCAGGAGCAAGGCTGGGCCTCCTACTCCCACCAGAGGGCAGTGATGCCCCAAAACAAAACAAGCTACCTGTCAAAATGGTTGGATGTCCACCCATTCTTTCTGGTACTTGGGCTGTGTATTTCTTCCACCTTCTTTGCAGACTTTCTGATTCCGTCGTGATTTGCCCACAGAACCAACCCTTCCAGATGGCAACTCCAGGTGTTACCGGGCCAGTTCTTTCCGCTTCCAAAAGGCTGGCTGTGCTTTTCCTGTCCGGTTCTTCAGGATGACCCTCTTCTTTTCAGGCGCATCCTGCCCTGAGCGCCTTTCTGTGCAGTTCTTTTACTTGATGTCCCCCATGAGCTGTGGCTCCTCTCCATTCCAGAGCATCACCCCCAGCAAGCTGACAGACAGAGACACAAAGCTAGGTGGACGTGCCTGACGCGCCTCCTCCTTGACACTCTTCATTCCTCACAAAGTTGGTTATTGAGGGCCTCCTGCCTGCCAGGCCGGCCCCAGGTGCTGGGGATTCAGCCATAGCAGGGACACGCTGCTCTCTTGGGGCTGACATTTCCAGCACCAGACAAAGGAAGATACAAATAAATAGGTACCTTATAAATGAGCCCGAGTCTCACAAAGGAGCAGTGAGCGTGTATTCAGAGATTTGAACAGCAAAAAAAAAAAAAGAGAGAGAGAGAGAGAGAGACCTACCTAGCCACACAGGACTTCCAGGTCCCTGGAAACATGAACGAGCCACTGGTCGGATGCACGGGTGACCAGCCTAGCGAGCACTGCGTGCCACAGCTGGACGCCAAGCGGATGCGTCTTCAGGGAAGAAACGAGGATGCCTGAAAGTCCTGCCGAAATACAAGTCCTTCTAACAGCAACGACGCATGCCTTCGTTCATCCATGTGCCCTGGCCTCAGCAGCCCTTCGCTCCTGTGCACAGAGGAACTGACTGGCTGCTGAGGTCCTTCGCACAGATCCATTCCCTGGAACCTCACGGCAGCCCAAAGGAGAAGGCAGGCACACTGGCTGTATTACCCGACTTGAACGTCAGGAGAGCCAGTCTGGCCAGGTGAAGTGACTTAGCCAAGAACACCCAACTAGGAGAGAACCCAGATCTGCCATCCAAGTCTCACTAGAAGAAGTCTCACTAACCCCGGGCCAGGAAGCCATCCGTCTCACGCTGGACAGCCACAGGTCACTGAGTCTGGCTAACGACACCCAGGAGGCGCCTGGAGTTCCTGAGAACAATAATCAGGGACATGAAGCAGCCTGGGGAAGGTTTCTAGAATGCTGCTGCAGCAGCCTGGAGATACAGGTACCCTTGCCAGCTCTCCCAGATTAGAACAGGTTCTCTTGGCCTCCCTCCAAGTGCTTCTGACTAATAGAGAAAAGTACTTTTCCATCGCAAACACTGCAGGCAGGCACCAGACTCCTGAGGGGGCAGGGCAGAGCCTGCATCCCTGATGGCCACACAGACAAACGAGACGGTGATTTGGGCACAGGAGAGCTGCAGGTCAGGCTTGGGCAGTGTGCCGCGGCTCTGACACTGCTGACATGTGGGGACGCAGCATTCTCTGTTGGGGACAGAGGATGGCCCGTGCATTATAGGATGCTAAGCAACACCCCTCTCCCCCCACCAGGGGTGACAACCAAAAATGTCTCCCAGCCCTGCAAATGTTCCCCAGGGGACCAAATCACGTCTGGTTACTATCCACCCATCTGGGGTGGATATTCTCACACCCACTTCCATCGCATCCCTTCCCATCTTTTCCTGGCCAAACTGGACTTGACTCATCCAGAGGAGGCCGGGTGGGGTTGGGGGTAGGCGTTGGGCTGCGATCTGCAAGGTCAGAGGTTCGAAACCCCCAGCAGCAGCTCTCTCCCCGTAAAGGGTCAGACTCTCAGAAACCCAGAAGAGCAGGTGCGCCCCGGCCCTGTCGGGTGTCTGAGAGTCAGCACGACTCGATGCTTGAGATTCATCAGCGTCACATCACTGGGTGCCTCCCGGGGAAGGGAGCATGTGGTGGATGGAGGCCTAATGTCGGTCCCAGGAACAATTCATCACCGGAGCTGTGGAAACACCGCGAGTCAAGTGATGTCTTGTTCCACTAAGGAGCTGTTGGTGACCCCGCTGGGAATTCTGGTTCCCATGAATGCAGGCAGCTGAGGCTGATTAAACAGGAAGCCCTTCCAGCTGCTGCTTGGGGACACTGGGCCAGGACAGCGGCTTCCACGGCCGCCAGCACGAGCACAAAGACAACAGATCACATACACAGCGGGGCGCGCCCATTCACCCAGAGACCACCGGGGCCCTCCGTCAGGCCCACTCTAGACAGTTCAGGACCTGGGAGAACACACGAGAGAACCGAGTCACCATGTCAATTAGACAGCTGAACCGGCATCCCTCTCTCAAGGAGGTGAAGAGCTGAAGGCGAGCGCCACAGCAGCTAGGGGGGGACGCGGACAGTGTGGGAAGAAGGGTTCCAAACTCCCGGCCCAAGGGCTGGGCTGCTGGCCCTGTGGTGAGAATCTGCGGGGCTCCCTGCCACAGCCTCTGGCGGTCTTTCATGAATCAGCTCCCTACCTAGTGAAAGCATTTCCTGACAGACTCCACCAAGCTCACTGCTATTCGTAAGCACATGTTACTGCACTGCAACTTTGTGAGGACTGACTAAGCACCAACACCTACCTGATAACACCCAATGACTCAGGCTACTGCCCTAGAGGTCGCCAAAATCCTCTCTTCTTCACCTGTTTCTGGATGAATGAAATACCCTGAACATGCAAGATTACTTTTGCACATTATTGGTCCATTTGCCTTTGTCCTCAGTCACCACGTCTTCCAAAGTGCCCTTGGGACGCTTTTTGAACCTCCAAGCCTTGGTTTCCCTTGCCAATAAACAGGGATAAACCCGCTCACTTCCCAGAAAGATGAAATGATGTCGCACATGAAGGACCAAAGAGTCAAGATGGCACACGACGCTCATCATGACCTGCCCTAACGTGACTTTCAATCAACAATGGCCACGGGAGAGGGGTGGCAGGGGCCAGGGACAAGATTTAAAAGTTAAACTAGACTAATAAAGCAGTGCCTAGCTCCATTTGAAGGGCCCTCATAAAAATAAAACGCAGAATTAACGTGCCTTAACAACAAAAAAAGATCTGCTTCACAGATGTTCGGAAAGTACCTTCGGGTTGTTGACGCAGACCCTGACTTTACTGAGCAATAATTTGTGCACGATGACTTTGCAAACAGACACAGCCCATTTCAGAGAGGGAGCGAGAGACCTAATGTTTGGAAGGGCAGGGGATCCCAGGTCAGTGTTTCTCCAGCTTTACAAAGGAACTCCCGAGCGAGCCTGTGAGAGTGCTGGTCTGATTCTGAAGGTCCGGGGTGGGGGCCTGAGTGGCTGCCTGTCTGACAAGCTACAGGTGAAGCCGGAGGAGCTGGTCCAGCGGCAATTAGGAGTAGCAAAGTCCTAGGATGCCCTCTTCACTTTATGACATCTGGAAAATTCTATTCCGCCTCCAAAGCCACTCCAGATTCAACACACGTCTTCTGAAAATCCTTCCCTAACCACACTCAGTACAGTTGCTATGCTACTTCTGAACTTTGCACTTAGCGCTACCATTGCATAGCTAATATTGGCGTGCGGTGAAATTTAATTGCAAATACGTCTCCCGGGGGGGCCTTAGTACAATAAGAGATCTTTGCTATATGGAGGCACAGATGGACAGACACTTATCTTTGTGTTCTTTGATGTTAAGTTTATCTATACATTCTAGCTAGGCGACATGGCCCGTGTCTTCTCTCATGTGACTCCAAGTCTTACCACGCTGCTCAACAAGTGCTCAAGAAGCTCTCTCGGACTGTGAATCCACAGAGAGAAACTGAAAACTTCTATCTTGAACCAGAGGCTTCCCCCACTGACCTCTGGTGGCATGGCCAGTGGGGTGGAGACTCTATGAGATAGAAACATTTGACACAGGAAAATGGAAACTTCTCGATGAATTAGCAGGGAAAGAGACATGTGAGCAAGACTAACGTGGTGTTTGCCCTAGGTATGAGGTCAGAAAGAAAGGGCAGTCAATAAAAGCTTGGTGGGGGACACCAGGCCATCTAGAATCCAAAATAATGCTCCTGCCTCGGCCTTAAACTTGGACATTTTCCAGTGCTTGGGAAGGCAAAGAGTCATCTCTTCAGCTGGGACCAGGCAGAGACTCTCCAGTCAACCTGGACATGGTTCTGGGTGATGTTGGCCGCACTGGGCTCCCCCAAGCCTCCAGGGCCCCTAGGACCAGAGGTTGACCTAAGGCAACCTTGCCTTAGTTGACCGTGTTAACATTGCTGGCTGACGGCAGATGAGTCCCTTTCCTTATAACCGTCATCCAAAAAAAAAAAAATCATAATTGATGTCCTTCATCCCAAGCACCCATGACTGTTTAGACAGCTGCCCCCAGCCACTCTAACCAACCACAAATTTTCGGGTGCTCTCTCACCTGTCTGGGCCACCAGATGTGTCCACCCACTCCAGGCGCCAGTGACCTTTTCATTCTGAAAACACCGTCCTTCTATTTTCCGGGGCACAGGAAGGAAAGCATCCTGGGCTGCCAGTTGTCCGTGTTTGTTGCTCCCCCAAACATACAGCTCCCCTGCACCTTGAGTCAACACAAGGGGAACAGAGACGGGAGAGGAATTCAGTTCTCAGCGATGGGAAGGAGAGAAGCACATGTCCGAGAGAGAAGCGATTCAAAGAAGCTTCCCACTGAGGCTGCCATGCGCGGTGAGCACATCGTGGAAAGACACAACACTCAAGATGATGTTGCTTAAATCCTACCTTGAGGGAACAAGGCCAAAGGTTCTTAGTAATTCGTAAAGAAATGGGAATGTGCAACCTTTTTCGTATATTCATGCAGCAACTGCTTATTCAACATCTGCCAGGGGCAAGACAGGTCAGTTTGTGCCTCTGTGTGTTTTCCCTATTTTCCACGTCAAAAAAAATGTATTTGCAAGAATATATTTTTTAAGGTAACAGGTTAAAAGACACAGCATACAAACATAAGCTGTTTAAACCGAAGATTATATACGGAAGCTCCAAAGTCTGGGGAGAAATAGAATCAAAAGATACTGGTGGGAAAAAAAAAAAAAAAGATACTGGCAGGGAGGGAAGGAAAGTCATCAAAGAAGGGCCCCAGAGAGAGGGGACCAAGATGTGTGACTTGTCGATCAATAAAACTATTGGGGGAGATAATTGGAATCTTCCCACCAACTTTCAGGAGCCCCCTTATGGTTCACTACATGCACCAATCAAAACACTGGAATGCCATCTGTGTTGACATGAAACATCATTTGTAATGCCCACCAAATAATCAGGTGGGATCATGCAAATAGAGTGTGTGAAGCCCTGAAAGAGAGGACTAGGGGCTGAGCCACGGTGGCATAGTGATTGAGTGCGGGACTGCGGCCCACTGGCTTGGCAGTTTAAATCCAGCAGCAGCTCTCCAGGAGCAAGGCTGGGCCTCTCACTCCCACTGGAGGGCAGTGATGCCCCCAAAAGATAACAAAACCAAAAAAGAGGGGGCTGGTCAGCCTGGGGTGTCATCCCCCAGTAGATGAGAATCTATTCAGAAGCAGGAACAGAGAGACTTTCTGGGGCCATCCAGGAAGAAGAGCCACCAGTGGGACACATTTAAAATCGCTGCGTGCAGCGGTGGGAACAGAGAAGCCATGCTGCGCTGAGACCAGAGGCGGAGGCAAGGAAACCGTGAGGCAGTGCACAGGAGCAGGGCCAAGATTCTGAGTGTGCAAGGCACAACAACAGGCAGGTTTCCTGACCCACAGAAACCAGAGGCCACAGGGCCGTGGGGCTGAGAGGCTGGAGATGAGAGACAGACACTTGGCTGCTGGATGGAGAGGCTCTACTGTGCAACAAAGACTAGATCTTTAATGTTTTCAGAGACCAGCTTTTGGCAAACTACTAGCATCTCAAAATCCTGCGTGTTGTCCCTAAGCTGAGTGTAGCCATTGCAACAGATTAAGAAACCCAGGAGGACTGAGCCCCGGTGGCATAGTGGTTGTGCGCGGGACTGTGACCCACTGGAATGGAGGTTCGATTCCAGCTCCACGGAGCAAAGGCTGGGCCTCCTACTCCCACCACATGAGGGCAGTGATGCCCGCTCCCCCCCCCAAAAAAAAAAAAAAAAAAAAAGAAAAGAAACCCAGGAAAGAAGAGTCTCATGGGAGATACAGAATAGTGGGTAAGAGATGCTGGAGGCTGCAGGCATGTCTGACTTCTGCCTTGTGGTAATAATCGACCTTGGGCTGGTATGGGTTCTCCTTGTCTCTTGTGTAGCTAGAGGTCAGAGGTGGCCTCCATGCTGGTTTTGCCCATTACGTCATATCTGTGTAGCACTTGAGCCTCATAACCACCCTGTGCTATGGAAGCCAGGATGCAATTGACTGGCACTGTGATTAAATAGGAAGAGAACAGCTTCAGAGTCAAATGACTCTGGCTTCTATTCCTGGATCTGGTAAGAAACCTTGAACAAATCACTTCCTTCCTCTCAAAGCCGTAGTTTGGCCAGCTGAAGGAGGGCGGCTGGTCAGGAAGGGCAGACTCCGTCACTGAAAGCATGCATTACAAGGCAGGTGGCTGGCCACAGAAACCAGAATGCACACGCCTAGCTAAACAGCATTCACATTTAAGTCTTTGTTTTTGTTTTTAACCCGAAAGCCAAACAAAATGAGGCTGTGGGCAACAACTTGGTCTCTGGGTTGTCATTGTGAGATCTCCAGGAGTTTTCCCAACGCTAACATGTTAAGGTCCTACAACCGTGCGACCCTATACAGTAGCCACTCACCACTGGGCCACCCATCTCAAATGAATTAGAAATAGATACATTTCAAATAAATTTTAAGGCTCTACCACTATGAGGTTCAGTATAGTAGCCATTAGGCACTGCACTTATCTTTTTTTTTTTTTGACTATTTCAAATGCATTAGAGAGAGGTCAAAACAGTTCCATGTGTGACAAAGGACCACAATGATCTCAGAGCTATCGTCCTCATCCTCCCTGCCAGTGTCAGGACAGCTGAGGGCAGGGAGAGCCTTGAAAGTGAAGGATAAGCTGCACTTTCCAGAAAAGTCACTGTGGCTGAGTGTCTCGGATGGATGAATACACAAACAGAGGGATAAAATGAGCGGGAGAAACAATAAGGCAGAAAGACTGATCAAAGATATCAGGTAGATAGATTAGACTATGACTCATATAAAAGAGATTAAAGAAATATACACATAATTAGATTGAGAAAGCTATATAGCTATCGACAGAGGAGATTAAAAAGATACTTACTATGACAGTCACCTAATCTGGTGTCAATCTGAGGATTAAGAATGTAGGGGTGGAGTCTAGCCAATCAATCTGGAGATAGCCAATGAGACCTCAGTGTGGGCATGGCTTTCTCCTCTGAGAATTCTGGGTAATTTCTTCTTGAGGTGGAACCACTATCTCTCTCAGTTCACTTCCTTGGAAACACTTGACTCACAAGGCTCACTTCCTGGTGAGACATCCCTGAAGAGAAGCCATAAGGACCCACCCTGATGCAGCCCTGGGTGCTGAGAAGCCATGCAGAGACCCCTGCCAGCACTGAGATGTTTACAACGTCACTGGATCCAAAGACTGACTAACCACTGGCCTGTGATCTTCTACATTTGATGTTATTGCATGTATTTCGTGAGTCTGAAGAGGACTTTATAGATTACTGTCAGACATATGGGCTAATATCGGATCTGGACTGAGTTGGGACATTTTCTCAACATATAATTGCCCTTTGTATAAAACTCTCACATATATGCATGCTTATGAATTTGTTTCTCTAGTCTACCCAGACTAACACATCTAGAATTTTTTAAAAAAGAAAACATTGAACAAGAAATAAAATATATTCAGAATTTTTTAAAAAGAAACCTAGATAAATGATAAGTAAGCTCTCATGGGGTCTTTTAGTCGAATCAATAAACAAAGAGACAAACAGATTACAGAGATGAATAATTTAGATTGAGATTAAACAGAGAACTTAGGTATATTAGACACATTCATTGATTAAATAAATATGAAAATCGTATACATGATGTAAAAATTCTACTTACTTCCATTTTTCCACTAATTTTTTGGAAGTGCCTCATCTATACTTACTGTCGGTTATATGAGGGGTAAAATGAGAGAAACCGCAAAGGCAGAAAGACTGAGAAGCAGACAGCGTATCCCCCGGGTCCAGATGAAATCAACAAACTCGGAAGAAACAGAAGTGAAGCCAGGCTTGACTGATCATCTTACTATACCCCCCCCCACACACACACACACACAACTCATTGTGCACATAGGAGGAGGGTCCCAGAACAGTGAAGTACTTGACCCAAGGTCACAGCACTGGCAGAGTCAGAATTCCAACCCCAAAGGCTAGGCCCACCCACCCCTCTACATCACAGGATCACTGGGCTAACTGGTCAGGTTCAGAACGCTGTTTGGCAAGTTAGATGGAAAAGAGCTGGCACCTACCTGTTAATGAAGCCGAGTGATATGAGCCAGCAAAAACACAGCTGACTTTAGAATTCTCTAGGCCTACCGAGAGAGAGAAAAATATTGTTATTTTGCAATTACATTTCTAGTACAACAAGTTAAACAGAAAGGGGCCTGCGGAGAAACTGAGTCCGTCTGGAGTCATCGGCATGGAGCCCAGACAACAGCTAACATGGCGGGGAGACCAGGTGCACACAAGGTACCAGGGCAAACATGTGACTATGCAGATGATGAAAGATGCCGGTTTCTCGCTATCAGAGAGGACAGATGCACCTAGGAAAAGGGGAAAGGGCAGAATCAAACATGTGGTAGTGGATTTTGATTTGAAGAGCTCAGGGTTGAGGCCTAGCTTCTAACACAGACAGGTAAATAAAGGTAGATGCATGCATGTATAATCATTGGTGCATATGTGGGTGAGACATTGGGCCGTCAACCACAGAGTCAGAGGTTCAAACCAGCAGACCCCCTCCTCAGAAGAAACATGAGGCTGTCTGCGACCATAAAGATCTCAGAAACCCTATATGGGCCAATTTCGAGTCAGAATTGACTCAATGGTAATGACGTGGTTTTCAGATTTTTCTTGTAAATTAAGTGGGTGTTTACCTATCAGATCACCATTTTTGAATCTCCCACTACTTGCCCTGTTTCTGCTTCTCCCCTGCTTGCTCCACATGCGCACCTATCTCCCTCTCGTAGGACATTACTTTCCCCTTTACCCAAGTTTCACACCTGTCTACTTTTAGCCTCTTCGTTCCCCTTCCCTCCTCTTCCCTCCCACCCCCTGCTGAGCAGAAAAATCTGTCTTTGGCTTGGTTCTCCATGTGAAAACCTTTATCTTGACTTTTTTTCCCCCAACAGTGGGCGTGTACCATATTGGTCCTTTTGTGGTTGGAAGTTTGGGTACCTGCAAAGAGGCAGTCTTGTTTTGTAACTCCACCAGGAGGAATGAGCCAGAAACAGTCATCATCAGAGAGGAAGTCCGGCCTCTAGTGGTCAGATGAGGAAACACTAACCAAGGCCCCAGCAATCGTTCCAAATGGGGTGGAGGAGGAGAGAAAAATGACGAGTGCAAAGACTCCCCCAAATCAATTCTGAATCCCATTGTCTCCAGAACAGACCCCCTCCTCAAAAAAAGACTATTTAAATCAACACGAATAAATAACATTTTTTATTCCTTCTAGCTACAGGTCCTGCGCTAAAAGAGAGACGAGCATAGGTCCTACCCCTTTTAGCTAGCCATCATCTCTGGCATGTGGGAAAACATGTCAACCATAATAATGCAGCAAGTGCTACCCAAGCTCCTGGAGAAAATCCAGTGGCAGCTAGGAGGAGGAAGTCCTGATGGGGGAAGTTGGATCAGAGCGAGACCTTGACAAACTCTCGGGGTTTCTCTGGGAGAAGAGGAAGGCAGAGGCATTTCAAGGAGAGGTCACAGTTTGCACAGAGCAAGAACTCAGGATGAACCCAGGAAGCAAGAAGTATCCTGGTGAAGCAGGACTATGTTAGGCAAGCATGAGTCTTGGAGTCGTGTGACACGGGTCGCCTCTCGGGCACCCAGTGCCCACTACCATGTTTCGAAGAGTCCTCTCCCTGATTCCACCGATGAGCTCCAGGGAAGCCAGCCCCGTCTTCGGCTGAGGAGAGCGTCCTCAGAAAAATCACAGTGAGTCCACCAGCTTGGACATCACTCCCAAGGCATCACAGCTTCCCTTTCTGGCCCCACTTGCATCGTGCTCCAAGCACAGAGCCCGGGAAGTCGATTCTGTCCCGACAGGGCAGACTGGAGCTGCCCGGCACCGTTTCCAAGGTTGTCAATCTTTATGGACATAGGCTGCCATGTCTTTCCCCAGTGGCGTGGATAGTGGGTTCAAATTGCAGACCTTTAGGTTTTTCCAGCCACCTGCTTTAAATATTGTGCTCCCAGCCCTTCCCCTCCACCACCTCCGGCTCTACAGCTCCCCCCCCCCCCCCCCCCCCCCCCCCCCCCCCCCCCCCCCCCCCACCCCACCCCCTTGTTCCGAGTTACAGCAGAGTGCTCAGACAGAGGTCTCCTGGGTCGGGTTTCCTTACAGCCAATCCTCCATTTGGCATGTCACGAAGAGGAAGAAGACAATGGAGAGAAGAAGGAAGAGCAGCAGCAGGGAGCTGACACACACACACACAGCAGGAGAGGCAGTGAGGCTGGGCGAAAGGGTGAGAGAGCTGGGCAGACCCATCCCCAACCCAAGATCAGCCAACAGATCTGCTGCACAAAACCCTTGCTAACTGTCCTGCAGATGGCCTAGAAAAACCTGCCTCGCCCCTCTCTCCACATCCTCTCCCAGGCCTGCTTCCCTTTGGGGAGAAGGAACTGGGAGTAAGAGGCACAGTCCTTCCAGCTCCTCGGTTTGGCATGTGCCTGCCTGCAGAGAGGGGCCTCCTCAGGGGCTGGCAGCCAGGCAGTAAGCTTAGAGGGCAGGGTAAGTCCTCCAGCACAGGGAGGTTATGTTTAATGTGGGACTCAGAATTTAGGAACTGATCGTTGCTCCATACTCTCTCCACACACCTGAGCCAGGCCCTCCCACCAAGATCCTCTTCTGATCTCCACCTCCCTGAGTTCTATCCATCTCGTAGTGGGGTCCAAACTCTGGCAGCAATGGAAGATTGGCTGGCTGCTGTTGCTGTGAGTGCCATCGAGTTGGTTCGGACTCAAAGCAAACCTTTGCCCAACAGAAAGAAACCTTTCCCCGTCCCGCAGCAGCCTGACAATTGCTATGTCAGAGCCTGCAACCACTGTGTCCATCCCCCTGCTCAAAGGTCTTCTTCTTTATCACAGCTGCCCTGCTTTGCCCCGCATGATGTCTCTTTCCGGGGCCCAGTCTCTCCTGACAACATTCTACTACGTAAGGGAAAACAAACTCAAACTCAGGGCATCGAGTCGATGCTGACTCTCTGCAAGCCTGTAGGACAGGGTAGAACTGCCCCGGTGGGTTTCCAAGACGATCCTGGTTTTTTGATCATGCTATTGGGGGCTCTTTCAACCCTTCTCACTATCCATACATGCATCACATCAAGCACATTTGTACCTTTGTTGCCATCATCATTCTCAAAACATTTTCTTTCTATGTGAGCCCTTGGTATCATCTCTTCATTTTTTTTCCTCTCCTTCCCCCACCTTCCCTCAAAAACGCTTGATATTTTATCATTTGTTTCATGTCTTAGACTGTCCGATGTCTCCCTTCACGCACTTTTCTGTTGTCTATCCCCCCGGGAAGGGATTAAATGTAGATCACTGTGGTTGGTTCCCCGTTCTCCCCCACCTCACCCTTACCCTCCTGCTATCTCTAGTCTCCTTACGGGCCCGAATGGTTTATTTCTTCTGGATTCTCTGTGTTTCCAGTTCTTATCTGTACCAGTTTACATCCTCTGGTCTAGCTGGATTTGTAAGGTAGAATTGGGATCGTGAAAGTTGGTGTGTGTGGGTGTGTGTGTGGAAGCATTAAAGAACTAAAGGAAAATTGTATGTTTCATCCATGCTATACTGCACCCTGACTGGCTCATCTCCTCCCTGTGACCCTTCTATAAGGGGATGTCCAGTTGCCTACAGATGGGCTTTGGGTCTCACTCTGCACTGCTCCTCATTTACAATGATATGATTTTTTGTTCTTTGATACTTGATCCCGTCTACACCTTGTGATCACACAGGCTGGTGTACTTCTTCCATGTGGGTTCTGTTGCTTCTCAGCTAGATGGTTGCTTGTTTACCTTCAAGCCTTCAATACCCCAGATGCTATATCTTTTGATTGTTGGGCACCTTCAGCTTTCTTCACCACATTTGCTTATGCACCCGCTTTGTCGTCAGTGATCATGTCAGGAAGACGAGCATCACGGAATGCCAGTTTAATAGAACAAAGTGTTCTTGCATTGAGGGAGTCGTTGAGTAGAAGCCTAATGTTCAAGACTATCTCTTTACAAGGGTAGAAAGTTGAATCTTTCTCCCTCAGAGAACTGTTGACCTTGTGGTTAGACGGTGAAAACTCCCAACAAGACTAAAACCGTATCAACAGTGGGTTGAAATATCAAAAACAAAATCCATTTACCCATTTTCTCCAAGTCTCTCCTTCCTAACAAGGAGTAGCTGTAGGACTCAAACAAAGGAAAGGAGGACCTCACCTGTCACTTGGCTCGGTTCCTTTGCTGTCAAAAACAATGGGAGTGTCTTCCCGGGGCACAGGCGCCGTCCAGGTGATGCCAAACCAGTGCCCCACTGAAACACGATGCCACTTGCTTCTCCCAAGAGAACAAAAGAGAAAACAGAGAAAAATGTACATCAGGGTGAGAGCACCTTGTCCCAAGAACCTCATTGTAATGGGAGATTGCCAATTCATTCCCAGAAGACATGAGTACAACAGACTGACACGTTCCTTCAAGGGAGGGCCTGGACCTGGTCACAGAGATTCACACTTGATCTTAGCCAAAAGGTCGAGAAGCAATTACCAACAAATTAAAACTCTTATCTCTGAGCAAGGCAGTCAGTCTAAGACCCACAAAGAAAACTCCAATGTACTAAAACTTCTTACGAGATATCCCAGGACACTCCTCCAGAGGTAAGTCACATGTTGACAGTTGGAGGACCACTCAGACTCCAGTCCCAGCCTTAAAGAGCCTTGAAGACCATCAAGACCACCTTTCACATTCACTAGCTTTGGAAATGGAAGCCTGTAGGGGGATGTGATTTACCTCGAGTCACACAGAAGTCAGTAGCAGAGCCAACACTAGGGCTAACTCAGTTCTCCTGACCCTTCCTGGAGGGCCCTGGCCACCATGTCAAGAGGAGGCTTCCAACCACCACCTAGACACATACTCACAATTGCAAAACAGTTTCCCACCAGCCTCGTCATTTTAGTGGAGTAGATCTAATGTGCATACCCATGTTCTGAACGCCATCCAAATGTCTTGATGAAATTTATGTATCTTCTCTACAATAAGATGTGCGCAACTAGGACCCATCCCCCACCTGCAATATTAGGGTTCATCTCTTATTAAAGAAGTATGTTAACTCCTATAACCAGTGATCTGGGTGGTAAATAGATCACCCTCCTTTGGGAAAAATTAACTATACTGCCTGCGCACAATGTGACCTGAGCATATTGTAATGAAACCAGACTTACCATCTTTACCACAAGTCAAGTAGAAGGAGAGTAAGAGAGAGGACAAGGAGCTATGGACTAAAAGTGACTTGGAAACGTTTATGCCGTGAAAGACCACCAAGAAAGTGCAGAGACAACTTATACAATCAAGTATTGGGGTACCATATAACTGATGAGTTTAATATCCAGGATCTATTTTTTTTCCCTGCATCACTGCCCTGGTGGGAGTCAGGGTCTATTTTTTAAAAACTTCTACCACTCAACAACAAAAAGACAAGCGGACCTATTGAAAGCTGTGCAAAGGCCTGGAATTGATACTTCAACCAAAAAGACACATAAACGATCAACACGCACTTGAAAAAGATGTTCAAGTTCATTAGCCATTACTTGTTGCTGCCAACTTATATCCAGCTCCAAGGAAACCCACGTGGAAACCACAAGGAGCCCCTACTGGGTTGGCTACCATGGTAAAAATATTGGAAACAAGGTAGAGAAGCTGGACTCCTCACCCCTCACCAATTGAGGGGGGCGGGAGGGGGGATGGCTGATGAGTCCTCAAAAAGTGAAAGAGCGGATGAAAATGTGGCCCTGTCGTTCCACTTCTAGGTAGATGCCCCAAAGACTTCAAAGCAGGGTGCAAGCAGCACATCCGTGTTCATTGTAGCATTATTCGCAATGGTCAAAAAGAGAGAGATGAATAAGCAAAACGTGGCATGTCCAGATAAGGCAATATTACTCAGTAAAACAAAATTGAAGTTCTAGCATATGCTACAACACAGCTGAACTTGGAAAGCATTATATGTTAAGTGAAATGAATCACATAAAATTGTGTGAAATATCTAGACTGGGCAAATGCATAGACACAGAAAGTTTATGACCAGTGACTGCCAGAACTTGGGGTAAGGAAAGGCAGGGAGTTTATTGCTTAATAAGTACTGAGTTTCTGTTAAGAATGATAAAATGAAATATCCTTTAAAGTAGTGGTTACGGGTACACAATACGGTGAAGGTAATTAATGTTACTGAATTGTAAATTATACACACACACATGCATGTACATATGTATGTATATGTACAAATATAGTTAATTTTTACCCCAAAAGAATTTTTTAAATATTTAAAAAATTCTGATGAACCAAATGCAGCGTGAAATCTTTATTCAGATATCAATTCAAACAAATGAAAATACATATATAAGTTCATAGGTACATATTTTTTTTAACAGTGAAGAAATTGACTGGAGGATGCTTATAAACATTTGTGGGGGAATGGAATGAAGAGAAAATAACTCTTTCCGCTGTACTTTTCAAAGCTCCCTCGTCCTGGATGGAACCAAACCCAACCCAAACCCACCACCATCAAGATGGTGCCAACTGAGGCTGCCCAGACTGTCCCTCTGTGCAGCGGACAGCTTCCTCGGTCTCCCACAGAGCAGATGTGGGTTTGAACTGCCAGCCTCACAGTGAGCAGTCCAATGCTTAACCCTCTGTGCCATCAGAGATCCTTGTATTGGATGATATTACAGGCTGTTATGTCGTTTTAGGTAAGAGAAATCATGTTACAGCACCCAATAGTCTGATGTTTTAGAGGTGAGTGAAAAAATAGCCATTCATTCATGGCAGAGGGTAGTTACCACTAAGTTAGTCAAACACGAGAGGAACTGTGTTGCTTTGGAACTGGACTTCTGGAAATGCAACACAAGCAATGACAGAAATCGGTAGCAAAGCAGGAAGTAAGGTCATACAACCCCCGTGTCATGCTGGTTTCTAAAAGGAGCTCTGCTTAGAACAGTCTCATCACTACCATCCAACTCGGCAGCCAGACTCCTGGATCTCTGCCCCAGGGAAATGAAAATGAAAATGGATGTTCACATAAAAACCCGCCCACCATGTCCAGAGTGGCTCTAATCACAGCGGCCCTCCGCTTCCCAATGAGATTCATTCTTACAGGGCTTGAGGTCAAACATAGAGGTGAATCAGAACAGGTGCATGCCGTTCTCTCTTAGCCTTTAGTTCCAGAAAAGCCTACAACTCGCCTTTTCAGAGATATAAAAAACCTGCACGTGCAACAAGCGAAAGTAGCGGTGATGGAGGTTTTGTTCTGACGATGGGTTGGTGCAAGGTTTCAAAGTGAGGGCCATTTCCATCTCAGTCAAGGACAGCTAGGAGTTATCCGGACAACAGACGTTGGTAATGCAGAAGTGTACTGCAGTCAAACACTGGACACAGCCCAGACGCCTTGGATTGGTGGATCGTTAAACTCTGGTACATCCATTCCGTAACGCACAACTCAG
>PVJH01034565.1:0-20529 GCA_004026705.1 Nesogale talazaci
GCCGGGCTAGCCCTCGACCACTCGGCAGTGTTCCACGGCAGGCTGCGTTCATTCCTGCATTTTCTCAATCAGCTCTTCCTTGTATTTGCCTTTCTCCTTTCCGACCTGTCGAGATTTGGCTTTGCGTTCAAGAATTTTTTTCCGATCTTTGTCCAACTTCAGCCTGGTGATGACCACCTTGCTCGGGTGAATGCCCACATGGACAGTGGTGCCATTGGCTTTCTCGCGCTGCACTCGCTCAATGTAGATGACGTACTTCTTTCTGTACACCTGGACCACCTTGCCGATTTGCTGGCCTTTGTAGTGTCCTCGAACCACCTGGACCTCGTCGTCCTTGCGGATGGGCATGGAGCGCACGTTATACTTCTGCCGCAGCTCCTTGGAGAGTGGCGACGACATGATCTTCCTGCGCACGTGCGAGGGCGCGTTGAAGTGGCGTTTGCGGTTCTTGCTGCGGTCCGAGGTCACGAACGGGTTGAACTTCATGGTGACCGCCTGGCGTCCGACGCGCCGAAAAGCATTTCTATCAGGGTTCAGTACCTTTGTACACTACATGTTTTTGTTTGAAATAAAATCTTTATGGATCAAAGAAAAAGAAGGCAAGGGTGTTCCTGCTCACCACTTGTATTTAAGACCACCCTGCAGGTCCTAGCCTGTGTAGTTAGCTAAGAAAATGAACCAAGGCATTCTGACTGGAAAGGAAAGAAAATGTCAAGATAAGTTAAGAGTTCTTACACTCGGTGATTTTAAAATTTAAGCTTGAAGTTGTTGCAATAAACAAGATAGTGTGCTACTAGCATAGGTTAACCATAGATCAACAGAACAAAATTTAGTATTTGTTTATGGTCAGTTGGTTTTTGATAAAGGGATGAAAGCAATTCAAAAGGAGAAAGAACCTTTTATTAATGGTATTACTGTAGACCTGTGTTCAAAAAGGTGAATTTGGAACCTTAACTCTGCCAATAGGCAATTCAAAATGGAAAATATAAGAGCCAAAACTAATATTTTCAAAATGGAAAATATAAGAGCCAAAACTAATTTAATAAGAGAATAGCAATAAATCTTCATGACCTTGAGATAGGTAAAAAGAAAAATTCTTAACTACAATATCAAAAGCATAGTTCATGAATGAAAATTAATAATAGTCCATTTTCACTTCAATAGAATTAAAAACAGTACTACAGATGTAATTATCAAAAAAGGGAAAATATAATCCACAAAATGGAAAATTCACAAACTATACTTAACAAGGATCTAGAATCCAGCATCTATAGAGCTCTTATAACTCAATAATTTAAAAAATAGCTCAATTAAAATATGAATCTGAATAACGGTGCTCTAAGGAAGACAAGTGACAGATTGATAGGTGACAAGCTGCTCAGCGTCAGTCATGTGGGAACTGCAGATTAAAACCACCAAGTTACCACGTCACACGTCAGTTCACATAACTGAGCGAGTGGGGAACCTGGAGCCTTCATACATTGCCAGTGAGAATGTAAAACCATGTAGACACTTTGGAAAACAGTTTGACAGTTTAAAAGCTAATGCTTGCATGACTCTCTTATTTTCCTGATAACTTTTTTTTTTGTGGCATCACTGCCCTGATGGGAGGAGGAAGCCCACCTAGCTCCTGGAGAGCAGCTGCTGGATTTGAACGGCCAACCCTGTGGGCTGCAGTCCCACACACACCCACTGCGCCATCTGATAACTTTTTGAAGGAAGGCATGCTGAATCAAAGAATATTCCTCAAATTTTGTCATGAATAGGCATTTGTTTATTTTTCATTTTCTTTTTCCTTTTTCTCCTTTTCCACAAACCCTTGTGTCGAGGGCTGATTTTTCTGTAAATTTTTGAAGCCCCCTTTATTTGCCCCTCTTAACTCTGGAATATATTATGTGAGACATAGCAGTTACTCTGGACAATGGGTTAAATTCTTTGATGTACTCATGTCCCCCTGGACTTGAGTTTAAGATTAGGGTGGGCACGCGATCTCTTAATAGATGTGTACAGTTTGGTGAACATGGAGTCATCCTGAAGAACAGTCTCCAAATAACGCATCTAAAAAAACCTCTGCCCGCGGCCTGACTGGCTCGGAAGCTGCCCCTCCAGCTTGCAAGTCTCGTACATCTGTGGGAGTCGACAGCCTCGTCCTTGTCCACGGAGCTCCTGGCCCTGGGGAAAGCTGCTCAGCGTCGGTGTTTGGCAACTGCAGCTTCACATCTCTACAGGAGTCAAGAAATCCTGACCACTGACTTGCGATTAGCAGCTCAGTGTTATCACCAGAACCCAGAAATATGCTTATGACCCAGTAGAAAGCAATGTTTTAGAAAATCACACTTCCAAGATCCTTCGTCTCATACAGTGAATAGCCTCCCAATACAGTACAATTCCAGCAACATGACCTTTTCTGCCTACAAAATCCCTATCAATGGTTTTTCTCTTGCAGCATGCCTGTTTTCTAAAATGCATGTGTTGTTGAACTGTACTCTCCCTCCAACTGCTGTTTTTGGTACTCATCAGGAAATCACATTTTGGATAGTGTTTTAGTAGTCTAGAATTTCCCTTTTAGAAAAATTCTCCAAGGCGTTGTTCAAGAAAGAGTCTTCAGGTGCTCTTGTATTGAGATAAAATAGTGGGTAAACTAACTACTAATACATGTAAAACCATATCAAGTGGTAGAATATGAGGCGGCTATGAGAAGACATTGTTTTGATCACCCACTGTATTCCCAGCCATACAACAATGCATGTTTGTTAGCAAGTTAATGACTTTATTAATTGGGGCTATGTTTATGACTGATTTGTCAACTAAAATTGTTTTTGTTTATACTCAGTTCCAGTTTAGTCATGCTGCCCTTAGTCTTCCCAGGACAATAGCATTGTTAACTCTGGAAATTGATTCTAGTTCACGAATCCTCAGAGAATACATATATCTTCATGACCTGCCAAGTAGATCTTCTCTGCTGCTTTCTGTCTATGAGAATGTCAAAAAGTATTGCTACTTGGGGCCAGTGTTTACATGCATGGGGTTTATTGCCAGCAAACAGTTTAAGCATGTCTTTGAGATTAGAGGATGGCTACAGACCAGTTCTCTCGGGGCCACACTGGTCTTTATCTTGATGAGGGTACCTTTCCAAAAACAGTTCAAGGCTTTTGGGGGATCTGCTGGACCAGATAGAAAGTTCAGCTTAGATTATGGTGACTGCTTTTAGTACTTCAAAGTCATAATCTTCATGATTCCCCCTACCAAAAAAAGACAGGTCAATCATGGGGGCTTATTAGGAAGAAATTTTAAGAAAACTGCTTTGGTAAGAAAAATCAAAAACAGGGAAGTTGTATTGAGGAATTTCTTTTCCATCATGATAATGCGACCGGCTGCTTTTTTTTTTCTTTCCCACCTGCTCCTTCAAGAATAGCAAGGGCTGTTCTAGGAAATTTTCTTTGTGATACCTTCCTGCATCTACCCTACTAACGTGATCTTGTCCCTTCAGGCTTCTTTTTGCTCCCAAAACTCAAAGAGCATTTAAAAGGAATATGATTTGAGTCCCTTGAGGTGCCAAAACCATTTTGTCATAGTGTGAATTGGGGAGCATAGAATTCCCCAGCAAAGGATTATAGATGGCTATACCACCTTCAAAAGTGTATACACCTTGGTGGAGGATGTGTCAACACTGATAGCTTCATAGTGTGATATTTTTTTTCTTTTTCTTTTTTTATTTTGGGGGGGGGGGGGCATCACTGCTCTCCCGTGGTAGGAGTAGGAGGCCCAGTCCCACTGCTGGAATTGAACCTCCGGCCCAGTGGGCCGCAGTCCCGCGCACAACCACTACGCCACCGGGGCTCAGCCCCCGTAGTGTGATATTTGTAAGAAGGATTCTATGATTTTGTAGCAATACTTTTTATTTTTTTATTTTATTTTA
This sequence comes from Nesogale talazaci, assembly GCA_004026705.1. NCBI lineage: Eukaryota > Metazoa > Chordata > Mammalia > Afrosoricida > Tenrecidae > Nesogale > Nesogale talazaci. Next base: position 3,920 of record PVJH01034565.1, read on the forward strand.
GGCATCTCTGCCCTGGTGGTGGGAGTAGGAGGCCCAGCCTTTGCTCCTGGGAGCCAGAATTGAACCTCCATCCGAGTGGGCCGCAGTCTCGTGCACAACCACTGCGCCACCGGGGCTCAGCTGTAGCAATACTTTTTAACATGTATAAAAATGTAATGTATATTTTACATACGCACCGGAGGAGGGCACCTTTTTCTGCTGAGGGCCATTTTGATATTTCTGAATAGCAATATTTTGAGGTCATACTGGTTGAACATTTCATTAACTCATCCCCTAATGTGAGAGCGAGAACTGCTTCTTGGATGAGGTGTGTGATGTCAGCTGGTTTCTTGGGCCTCATATGGCTTGTAGGTGGGACATTCCCCATCCCTGGTGTGTGTGGGTGTATTTGTCTTATATACAAATACACACACACACACACACAAGTTGGAAAGGGTTGTATTCTTTGAGCTTGAAGTTATTGGCAGTACTACTTTTTACCTATCCAGATAATTTCAGCATAGAGATGAATTTTTCATCAGCTTGAGTACCAAGCCCAGTGTAAAAGTGCTCTCCCCTCCTCTCTAGATATGGCCTCTCTGGCAGTGATGTCCTGGATAATGTTGCATATGCGCGAGGGTTCAACACAGACCACCAGACCCAGCTCCTCTATCAAGCGTCAGCCATGATGGTAGAGTCCAGGTATGTGCTCTGCACGAGGCACTGAATACACTTTGGCACCCCAGGGGTCCCACCCTGAGTCATGTGTAAGCTATATGGCCAAATTGATAGTTGATAAAATTAAGAATGGGCACAGTTCCGTTTTCAGATTATATTTTGAGTCTTTCTTTGTTGTGTAGAACAAGTCACTATCGCCACATCAAGGCTTAGTCTGCCTGAACTTGATGTGACTCTTGCTGTTACCAGACCTCAGATGTGGTTGCTGTATATTAGTTAATAAAATGGGGCTGAGCCCCGGTGGTGTAGTGGTTGTGCACGAGACTGCGGCCCACTGGGATGGAGGTTCAATTCCGGCTCCCAGGAGCAAAGGCTGGGCCTCCTACTCCCACCACCTGAGGGCAGTGATGCCTAAAAAAATAAAATGTCCAGATACAGATAAAAATTTAACTTTTAGGAGCCTTTAGGGTAGTGAGAGAGGGAGAAGACGCTGATGTAGACTAGAAATAAGCTTCAGCATCCTGTTCCCTGTAGGTACGCACTGCTCATTGTAGACAGTGCCACGGCCCTCTACAGAACAGACTACTCTGGCCGAGGCGAACTCTCAGCCAGGCAGATGCACCTGGCCAGGTTTCTGCGGATGCTTTTGCGACTCGCTGATGAGGTAAGCCGAGGGGATGGGATAACAAAGGTCTCCTTTTCCCAGCCAGGGTACCAGGAGTCTCATTGGAAGAGCAGTTCAGGGCCTAGTGTCCCTGAGCTGGAGCCCTGGACACTGATGGTCACTGCAAGGTGAGCAGTTCGCCCACAGACTGCGCCTTGGGAGAAAGACGATGCTGTCTGCTTCTGTAAACATCGACGGCCTCGAGCCTGGGTAGTGTTAAGTGGTTGAGTGCGGGACTGCGGCCCGCAAGCTTGGCGGGTCAAATCCAGCGGCGGCTCTCAGGAGCAGCACTGGGTAGCTCCCACGACCACCAGAGGCAGTGATGCCACCCCAAAAACAAAACAAAGATTGATAGCCTCAAAAATCTCAGGGAATAAGCCTCTGTCCCCTAGCGCTGGAAAGGACTCAGTGTTGGGTCACTAAGTGTACATGATTGAGCTATCAGTTTAAAAATGTCTCTCTGGACATAAGTCATCCATTGACTTGTGGTGGAAAGGGAGCATCATTAGGGTCCTTGGAATGTTTGTGGCTGCAAAGTGACACTGTCCTTCCCTCCTCAGTTTGGTGTAGCAGTGGTAATCACTAACCAGGTGGTAGCCCAAGTGGATGGAGCAGCCATGTTTGCTGCAGATCCCAAGAAACCTATTGGAGGAAACATCATTGCCCATGCCTCGACCACCAGGTAAGTTGACAGACATGGGGGTTCCTGGGTAATCAGATCAACTCAGTAGATAAAGAGAACACAGCATTTCTATTTTAAATCCTATGAAAGCTACTGACATAGGTAAGTATTTAGGTGTTATTGCTAACGCTAATTTTCATGCTTTGATTAATACAGGTATTTGCCTCTTAATCATTCATTAAATAGTTAAACCTTTTATTTCTGACTCAGTAACCCTAAGGACAGAATAAAACTGCTCCCACCAGCCCTAAGGTTTTCAGAAGGCTATAATCGTTGCCGAAGCAGACTGCCACCCTCCCCTATGCCCACCCTTGCTGTGACCGGTGGGTTCAGGCCATTTTCTTAATAGTTTAATGCTTAACCACTGCACCACCAGGCCTCCTACAGTCGATGAAAGCTCTCAAATGTGGATCTGTGAATGTGCATGCCTCTCCTTGATGTTGAAGACACTGTTGCGATTGTTTCCGTTTGGATAATCCCTTGAGAGTACAGGTCGGAAGTGCCCTGATTCCCAAAGAATGTAAAAAAGGACCTCCAGTCCTCTCTACGAGCTGCATGTTTGTGTTCATTTAAAACATTTAGATTTACAATGGGTGAATTGTGGTAAGAGCTGTTAAGAACCCCCAGTAAAAAAAATTTTTTTAATTTAGTTTTACGGTAAGTCAAGAAATGTAATTTTTTTCATTGTGAAACTTTGCGCTTTGGCCTGTCATTGACCAGACTGTACCTGAGGAAAGGAAGAGGAGAAACCAGAATCTGCAAAATCTATGATTCTCCATGTCTTCCTGAAGCCGAAGCTATGTTTGCCATCAACGCAGATGGAGTCGGAGATGCCAAAGACTGAATCAGAGGGTTTGTACCTGTTGTGAATCTAAGTGCTTCCATCTAGCAGAGAGGACTGCTCCCTGGGGTTCTTCACAAGCCTCTTCCTGTTGTGACTGCCAGGAAAAGTGTTCTGGGAAAACAGCTATTGTATCGGCTTTTCTGTAGCGTAAACAGGATGCAGGTCACTAGTCTTGAGTGAATCTGAAATGTTGATTCCGTCTGAAGTATATTAATCTATGCGATTTCTTTGGTTTGGGGAAATGAGCTGTGGAATACATTGAGAAGTCCCTGGGGGGGGGAAGGGGGTGACTAACGGATACTGGACAAACACGTCTTATATTTTCAAGAGGGCTAAAGCTGGAGAGATCGTCTCTATCTGAATAGTGATGAAATACATTGCGTCTGCCAGGTCTCCTCCTCATGGGTTCTCTCTCCTCTGCCAGTCTGTAAACAGGTGTTTACATTTATGTGTCTGGACTGTTTTGAGTGAAGGAATGCTGCTGGGCCACCAGCACTTCACTGTCTGCTTGGGTATTTGCTGCTCTCGGTGCAAAACAATGCTGAGATCTTAGCATTTCAGATTAAGCATTTTCAGTGTGAAACTGGTAATAAAGTAGTTTTACTTATAGTGGTGTGTGTTTGGCTTTATTCTTGGGCAAGCTGAATGTTTCAAGATAGGGCTGTCATATAACTTTTTGGCACTCGCTAGGAATATTTAGTTTTTTAGATTTGAAAATAAAAGTATGGGCTGAGCCCCGGTGGTGTAGTGGTTGTGCGCGGGACTGCGGCCCACTGGGACGGAGGTTCAATTCCAGCAGTGGGGCTGGGCCTCCTACTCCCACCACCGGAGAGCAGTGATGCCGAAAAAAAAGAAAGAAAAGAAAAGTATGCATCATTTAAGGCCCTACATTCACATGATTGCACCTTATTACCCTTCAGCCTGGTAATGGAGAACATTAGAAAAATTTGCCGGATTTTCTTTTTAAATTCCCGAAGTCTCAGATCTGGCCCTCGTTCTGAGTACTACACTTCAGGGTTTGAGGTAGTCCTCCTCACTTTCAAGAATCAACTTCAGATGGGTTTGACTGGATTCCCAGTTCCGAGGGCCTCAGCACTGGGGAGAGCGGCGGCCGTGCCCTGTGTAGAAGTAACAGGCAAGGCGATGCAGCTAGTTCTCAGAAGCAGCCCTTAGAGATTAGGAATCTGGACCTGAAGTCACTGTCCCTGTCACAGTGACAATTTGGAAACCAAGTAAACTTTGCAGGATATTTATCCCATTTTTGTCTTTGACCCTACTTCCCTACTTTCTTGTATTAAGTTCCATCTGTTAGCTGGAGCCTGCAGTCCATAGCTTGCCTAAAGCAACATATGCTCGAGTCAAATTTCACCCCAAAACTTCATCACAGACACCCCAAAACAGACCTCCTGGAATGTTAGAAAAGTCAGAGCCAGCTTCCAAAGGAATGAAAGCTTGGTTCTTATGTGAGCATGCAGTTAAATGACTGACCTAGAAGCTTTTCTTCTAGGTGAGATTTCTTTCTCGGCGGGATTAGACATTGTACCATTAGTACCCATGACAAGGGGGTGGGACACCTAATTAGTTGCAGTAGGTAGATCTTGTTAGGTCACAGAAAGCCCCTCCTGCAACACTTAACGTTTTTACTGGAAACATTAATTTAAGCATTAATTTAAGAATTTATTTTAAATATACACATGTGGAGCCTTGTTTTTAACTTTTCTGCAATAGTTTCTGTAGGAAGAAATCATTGTGGGCTGAGCCCCCAGTGGCGTAGCAGTTGAGTGCAGGTCTGCAGCCCACTGGGTTGGCTGTTCAAATCCAGCAGCAGCTCTCCAGGAGCAAGGCTGGGCCTCCTGCTACTACTAGGGGGCAGTGATGCCCAAAAAACAAAAAAAGAAATCATTGTAGAAGTGTCAAGTGAGAATAAAGAGCCCTAATAATGGAAACAAAGGTGACTTAAGTATTTACAATCAAATTTGGTTTATTTCAAGTATGTGCCATAATACATTTTGGGCAACTCTTTGGACCCGTTTCACAGTATCATAAACCCTTGCTACTGCTGTCACTCTAAAAACTGCCAGGACTTCAGAACCCATGGCCCAGCCCCTGGTCCCAGGAATACAGCTGAACGTCCACATGATGGGTCAGAGAGAGGGCAATGTCTGGGTTGCCTACTCTGGTTTAGGTAGGCTGTGACCTTAGAGCTAGACGCATTGATAGTGAGCCTTTGTCAGTGAAAAGGATTATTCTGCTGTGTGCTTGGTTCCCGGGGAGCTCCCTCACCAGCCACCAGCGGTTAGGAAGGAGGTGTGTTCCTGGCTCACGCTCTCTGCTCCAGCTAGCCTTCGGCCCCACCCACTCGCAACCCAGGGCAGGTGCTGTACTCCTGTTGACTTCAAGAATTCACTTAAGGGAGAGAAGAGAAACAGATCTCTGCTACTCCCCCAGTTTCAGATTAGATAAAGGATTAAAATAAATTAATAGGCAAGAAATTGGAAATTGGTAGCAGGTATCAGTCAGACCGTGAGCCAGGCCACTCCCCAAGCCACTCTTACTCAGTTTTCTGGCATAAGCAGGCCTAACCAGAAACCAAAAGAAAACACCTTGATTTTACCCCCTCTTAAGTAAATAATGGTGTCCTTCAGTTATAAAGACCAATGGAATGTGATTATTCTCCTAAAATTACTTCCAATTCTTCCAGGTCCTTCTGCAAAGTGGAATCCTATACAGAAAAGAGATAGACAGGGTTAGAATTCAAACTCCTGAACCACCACCACCACACTGCTGGTGCTCTGTTTACACGATGGGCTCCTACGGGTCCTTCTCTCCCGAGCTGGGAGCCCACGTGAGAGAGACAGACAGACATGCAAAACTAGCCTTTGTTTTCTAGGGAAGGGAGACCTGAGACGTGATGGCTCAGCGGTAGATGCCAATCTTGGAGAAACTCCTAGGAGTATAATTACCTCATTAGTGACACTGGGCAGCTCCAGAGCCATCTTCATCCACCGCCTAGCTTCAGAGTTTTTTCCTAGTTCTCTGTAGCACTGAAAAGACCTAACTGTGAGAACCTGGCGGCCATAAGCCAGGAGACTAGGAGGGGCTGAGGGTGTGTACATTTTGGGATTCCCAGAAGTGGTATTTACACAAGAGGACTTCAAGAAGTCTGTAGGAACCATGGGATCTGAAAAACTGGGAATTTTTCCACAGGCTTCTTGAAGTCTTCTTGTACAACCCCCACCCCCGCCCCTCCTTAAAAGGGCAGCAGATGAGTTTACCTTACAAATATAGACCCTTCCTGCTTTGGAAAATCCTGGCTGTAATTCTTCAACCTAGAGGAGAAAACGAAGCGTTTCAGCAAGAGATTTCCAAATGAAGCGTCCCCGAGCCCTTCACCCGGAGACAGCTATTGGACCCGAGACTCCTCCTGGTCTAAGCGTCCTCGGTTAGGTGAGTCAGATTTCCCCGTGGAACAAACAACCGCCCTTACCTAGAAACCCCTCCCATTAAGTCCCAGTTATGCCTTTGCAAGGAGGGTCAGCCTGTTTCTTGGGGCTGGCGTCCATCCCTCCTTCCTCGGTTACCTTCAGGAAGCTCTGCAGGGCGTCCTGCACAGAGGCACTGAGCGGACTTTCAACCAAGGCATTCGCAGTTTTTTTTTCTAGCCAGCTCAGGTGAGACACCTGCCACAAAAGACAAGGGTGTGAATTACATTTTGGGGAAGCACTGTAGGAACATGGAAACTTGTCCTGGGAACAAACCAGGTTAAATAGAGCCGTGCGGTCTCACAGGAATTAAGAGGAAATTATACCTGGTCACGAGACCTTGGGAAGGGGGTGAGGCCAACAACCCTTAAATCAAGTCCTGCGACGTGCTCACCTGGTAGCACCACCTGCCCAGAAGCAAATGAGCCATGGGGTTTCCTGGCTGGAGAGCAATGGCTTTGTCCACGTGTTCCTGAGGGAGGAAATGTCCAGGGGTAAAATCACACAGGGGTTGTTGAAGGAAGAGAGGCAAGGCCCTGCGGGAGAAGGGAAGCCCTGCTAAGGGAAAGTGGGAGGGAGCCAGGGGAGGCTGGCCTGGACCAGCACCAGGAGAGAAGCCTTTGCTCACCTTGAAGCTAAAGCCACTCTGGACGCGCCTCTGGATGCCCTCATGCTCAGCCAGCTGACCGCAAAGCACTGCAAACCTAAGGAGGAGCCAGCAGCCAGCTCAGCAACCAGGGCTGGGACCCCACTGCGGGGAGCAGGCTTCCCCCCAAGAGCTGGGTGCCTCTGTATGTACGGGATTCCCTGTCTCCGTAGCTCTGTAGTGAGTACTCTGTCCTAGTACTAGCTGTCCTGTCCATGAACCTCCGTACACCTGGGAACACTGAGACAGGGGCCCAGTCCGGATCCCCAGGGTCAGGTTTCCTCCATCTTGAAGAGTACAGTCACAGGAAGAAAACAAAAACATGAGAAGCAGGCGAGGGCGTGGCTCCAGCGACCTGGGTCTGCCCTTTCCTGAGTAAACAGGGTTGGCACTGGCCTGAGGAGGCCGACTTTAGGTCTTTCAGGTGAAACTGGGATGCATGTCAACTTGGAAAGCAAAGAAAGGCCTCTCATTTCAGGGAGACCCCACCAGTCCCCACGAACAAGCTTCCTATCCTGGCGTCACAAACAGGTTCTCTCGACCCCACCCCCCAGAATTGATTACTTTGAAGCACATTTGACAAAAGCTAAATGTCTAGCCCAGGCCCAAGTTTCTCTTTGATGAATTGTCTTCACTAAATGTTTGGGTGTTTGTCTTAGACACCATCAGGACTCATTTCCATATAGACTGCTGAGCTGAAAATCTGAGGCCAATCTCCATCTGTGCGAGCCCCAAACAACTGCCCTTGGGAGACCTCGGTGGCCTGGCCTCTGAGAAGAGCCCTTGCAAACACGGTTTCGGCCGTGACTGGAGAAGCCCTGCCCTCCTGTACGCTCACCACGAGGGCAGAGACGTGGAAAGCAAGGGGTGGCCGTGGAAGGACATCACGACTGCAATGAGCTGTCAGGTGCTGGGCCAGGTCCTGGGACACAAGCGAAGACCAGGCTCTGATCCAGACCCGTTGGCAGAGCTCTGCCCCAAGAGACGAATCAGGGCTGGCATTTTCTTAAACTAATAAACTGGGGATGCATTCATTCGAGCCAAGCAGAGAAGACAAAGCCCACCAACAGCCAGGGACTGAAGCTGAGGAAAGAATTGTGCAGGAGGAGAGATGCAAATTGTCCTAGCTGCCCCCGGCAGGGGAGCCCCCAAAGCTTACAGCTAGGATATCTTACAGAGGTACTCGGTTCTCCAAACCCTCATGATGACAAAAAGCCTCTCACCACCCTCTCGTCTCACCTGACCGCCATCTAGGAAAAAGCTGCCCCGGGCTCTGGCTGGAGCAGGGAGGGGAGTTTGTGACCCTGGAAGCCACAGTGCCCTCTCCCGGTTCCTCTGGCAAATGCCCGAGTGACTGATCAGCGGGCCCTGAGCTCCACCTCTGACCCACCCTGGCTCTTCCCAGGGGCCCTGCAGGGTGCTATTACCACTGGTGACCTTCGGCGCTCTCAGGCCCCTTCTCCAGAGCAGCCTCTGCTTCTTCCTTTCCTGTAGGACAGAGGTAAGGCAGCAGTGAGGAGGCGCCTATGCACTAGTCCACAGAAGGGCTGCTGGAAGTGACGCCTGAGTCGCACCAGTCCCTACCCAGCGTGACTGGCGATGGAGTCATGGGGCTTTTCTAGAGCTGCTCTGGTAAAACGTGACTCCTGCTTCACCTCTACCTCCCTCTCTTCTGCTGCCCCGAGGACCTTCTTCTCTTGAAATAAACTAGCATTTCCAATATAAAGAGATGAGGCGCAAAGGCAATCAGAAGCTCCCAGGCAGGCTTCCTCTGAAGGGTTTTTGATCTGGGTTCTCCAGAAAAGCTGCAGGGTACCCAGGAATCCCTCTGACACTGTGTAACCGGTTTGGTGAATGAGCACTTTGCTGAGAAGGGTCCACAGCGTGGAATGAGGCTCATGATTATTATTATTTTATTATTTTTATTTTTTTGGCATCACTGCTCTCTGATGGTGGGAGTAGGAGGCCCAGCCCCACTGCTGGAATTGAACCTCCGTCCCAGTGGGCCACAGTCCCGCGCACAACCACTACACCACCGGGGCTCAGCCCGTTCATGATAATTATTGCTCCAGGCCAAAAACCCCTTCACCAAAGTCAGACAGGTTAAGGTCTAGCTGGAGGTCACTGCCTTACCAGGGTTTTTAAGAATCAAGACCAGTAAAGAAACCATGTTCCACTCTCCCCGCCACATAGATGCTTTTGACAAGAGTCCCTTAGGGTACAGGAGGCTGGGGCCTGTACCCATCCAGCAGAAGACATTGTGCCTACACACGGGGCGGGATGGGGGGTGGGGGGGGAAGCATTGGTTCAAAGGGGCGAGCGCGGTGAAAATGGAACGCCTGCCATGTTGAGGCGGTTGGTGGGCTGGCTCTTCTGAAGAAGCCCCTCATACTTGGATGACAGCAACAATGGCACAATGTGGTTTATTTATTTATTTATTTATTACATTTTTTTAATCATTTGGGGGGGGAAGGGCATCACTGCCTCTGGTGGTCGTGGGAGCTACCCAGTGCTGCTCCTGAGAACTGCCGCTGGATTTGAACCGCCAAGCCCGTGGGCCGCCGTCCTGCACTCAACCACTTACGCCACCGGGGCTCAGCCCACAATGTGGTTATAATAACACGTTTAAGACAACGGATGCTCTCAAGGACCCAACACCCCCATTCTCCAAAGAGAGGAGCAATAGGGTCCCACCGTGAGGAACAAGGTCCGAGTGAGTGGGTGTCCCTTCAGGGCAGACACACTGCTGATCAGAAAAGTAATAGTGAACCGTAAGAGCCCGTTCCTGGCAAGTTCTGGATCCTGACCAGTTTGAATCAGGCTTTGACCCAGCTCTCAGGCTGGAGAGTGGAGAGAACAAATATTGCCTAAAACCCCATCAAATGACTGTGTCCTGGTGACCCAGCTTGTAGAGAGAGAAAGGAGGAACCTTAGGCTTAGCCAGGATTGGCCCCTAAAGAAGAACTGACTTGTCCGAGGGGCTGAGTTGGGGGAGTCAGACCGCCCCCCACCTTCCCTATTCAGACCTCATGCGCCTCTTGGTACCCATAAGAGATGGCCCTCGGGCTGAGCCCCGGTGGCGTAGTGGTTGTGCGCGGGACTGCGGCCCACTGGGACCGAGGTTCAGTTCCAGCAGTGGGGCTGGGCCTCCTCCTCCCACCACCGGAGAGCAGTGATGCCCCCCCCCAAAAAAAGAGAGAGAGAGAGATGGCCCATGACCAAAGTGAAAGAAAAAGGTTGATATCCAGGAGGTCAGAATTAATTCAAAAGCTCCTCAGAAACCACACTTGAAATTTAGGAAGAAACACAGAAACGGTTTTATTTATTTTTTATTTATTTATTTTTTAGGCATCACTGCCCTCTGGTGGTGGGAGGAGGAGGTTCAGCCTTTGCTCCTGTGAGCTGGAAGACAGAACAGTATTAAAGAGAGAGCAGCAGCCAGCACTTCTGGGTAAAATGCGCAAGATGTTTCTGAAAGGCCCATGTCAAACATCCAATTCAGTGGCCTGCTTTCTTTGCTAGCAGAATTCCACAAAAAGTGTTTACAATAGGGCTGAGCCCCGGTGGCGTAGTGGTTGAGTGCAGGACTGCAGCCCACCGGCTTGGCGGTTCAAATCCAGCAGCAGCTCTCCAGGAGCAAGGTTGGGCCTCCCACTCCCACCAGAATAAGTGTTTATAATGACCTTGATATAGTCTCAGACTCTACATTATCAAAGTGAGAAAGTACATGAACCCATTGTAGAGAATCCTGTGAACTTGAGATACGTAACCGAACCACAGGCCCATTGATACTACTTGACTCAGAGAGTGGCTTGGCAGGACACATCATGTCCCCTCTCACCAGTCTCTTCAGTCCCAGGCTTCTCGGTGACCTCGAGGTGGACAAGGACAGCCTTGCAGCCCAGGTCAGGTGCACCCCACCCGACCCAGGACTGCGACAACAGGCTTGTCACGTGGCCCCCGGACCTTGTAAGCTGGCAGTCCTGTCCTGAGCACCCCCCATGCAGACTCTGCTCCTAGCCTCAGGCCCTCTGGCCACAGGTCCCGTAGGGAAATCGGACCCCTAAGCAGCAGCAAAGCCCTCGGATTAAGAAAGGAAGCTTTGCCCACTCTTTGTAGTTAGGGACTTAGAACAAAGCGTAATGCTCACCTGATGCAACTAACTGCTCCTGAAAACAGGCACCTGTGTGATTTAAGCCTCACAAGGAGGAAGCAGGGGTTCTTGGGGGCCGAAGAATGAGTCCCTGTTGGGTGAGTGAGCCAGTTTCCCTGGCGCTCTGGTCCTAAGTAGGTGGGCCAGCTCCCCCTAGAATCAAAGGCAGCCACCTTCCCACAGGGGCTCTCAGCACTCACCGTGTAGAGCGTAGGACTTCTTCTCAGTCACCTCCTCAGTGAGCTCACACATGTCACTGTAGGCTCGAGCCAGGCGCCAGAGGAAGTCCGGCCGGCTTCCACACTGTAGACCAAACATTGTGTGAGACCCTGCCGCTCGCTCTCAAGGGGAGGGGCCTGCCTCTCCCCACACCCTAGGTTTGAGCCTGAAGGGCAGTGTGTTTCCATCCCTGAGATCGGGCCAGCCCTTAGGTACAGTCCTGGCCTCTGACCTCTGCAGAGCAGCTGACTGATGCCCAGGGCCTCCCGGAGGACACAGGCAGGCCATTCTCCTCCTGACCCTGCCAGGAGAGCCTCAACTAAAAAGACTTAGAAGCATAGCAAGAGCCAAGGCTCGCTGACACCATGAACAAACGGGGAAATTATGCACGAATAAATGTAGGCAGTGGCCATGGGGAAGAACCTGGAGAAGTGCTATCCACGTACGCTTGTGATGGAAGCTTCCAAGGGGGGGCGGGGGGGCAGGCAACTGGGGTTCTCTAACCCAGCCCCCTCCTATGCTGAGGGGTGAAGCTCTCACAGGAGGAGGGGGCGGCTCGGGGGGGGTGGGCAGTATAGAGCCCCGAAGGGTGGCACCCAGCCTCAGGAGCAAGACTGCAATCTTGGGACTCCCTTCCCTTCCCAAGTCTCTCGGTGGCTCGGGGACTTGCGGGAGGGCAGCTCTGGGCACCCGGGATGCTCACCGCCAGCTTGTTGTTGAGCAGCAGCTGGAAGCCCTCCCGCCTGTCCTGCTCACTGCCCTGGTGCAACATGTCGGCCTGCTGCAGGAGGGGCAGCACTTCTTGGCCGGAGTCTCCTCCCAGCTCAGGGGCACTGGGCTCAGGGCCCAGGGCGCCGGCCACGTCGCCAGAGCCCTTTCTTCCCATCGCCATGGGATCCCAGCCCACGTCGTCGTCCCCGGTCTCACTCTCCCTGTCAGAGTCCTGACCATCGTCAGACTCGGCATTGGCTGTTGTGTACCTAGAGCAGAGAAAGGACATGGGGGAGGGTTATCCCGCCTCCAGAGACCAAGGGGCGCTGCTGCCCAAATCACCAACACAGTCCCTGCTGCTGAGCGATGGAGTCAGTCCTGGGGAGGAGGAGAGATGGGGCCACCCTAAGGACCTGCTGCTAGCGTCATCAGCCAGGGGACAGGAAGGAGGTGGGGGGAAAGGCTTAGGTTTGTACCAAAAGGGTCAATCTCTGGGGGAGAGAAATTAAAGGCATTTTTTTCTTCTTTAACTGTAATGTCTTTAATGAACATATATTCTTCTTACACGCTTTTTTAAAAATTAAAACCTTCAGTGATAGGTGGCGCTGATCTCCTAAGCTAAATTTACTCACAAGGTTATGAGTTTGTCAATCATTTTTGCTTTATCAGCCAAAGGCACCTGCCAGAACCAACAAGGGCGGGTGCCAGCCTCCAGGCAGCACAGCAGACGCCCACGTTTCCTTTCTCAATTAAGCTTGTACCTCTGTCCTAAGTCAGCAACCAAATCTAAGCCAGGCAGAAGTGGCCCTACAAGTCACAGGCCTTGCTGGGGTGGGGACTACTTTGTAGAGGAGAGGAAAGGCGGAGGATGGTACAAAGAAAGAGAAGGGGCCCCTCAGCGGCTGTCTGGGCCAGGGCTCCTCGGAAGGCCCGCTGAGGCACCCAGGGAAGGAAGCTGGGCTCACCTCCTGACCACCGGCCGAACCCATGGAGAATTCCAGAAGGAACAGCCATCTTTTGGCTTGACACTCTGAAGCTTCTGCGATCTGCCAGGACTGACGGGGGCCTCTGAAAAGGCCCCCTGAGCCCTGGAGGACATCCCGCTCCTATGACGCACCAGAGGCCCAGGCTCCGGCAGAGCAAGGCCAGAGCACCCTGCTCTGAGCCCTTGAGGAGCGCCGGGAAGGTGCTGACCGAGAACTTGGTTTCACACAAAGTCCTTCTGGGGGCGTTTCTCAGCGTCTTCTAAGCTCCGAGCCCTTGAGGAGCGCCGGGAAGGTGCTGACCGAGAACTTGGTTTCACACAAAGTCCTTCTGGGGGCGTTTCTCAGCGTCTTCTAAGCCACACGGGGGCGCTGAGTGGTGCGACAGTTCAATGACGGCCAGACAAGGCCCTGACCCAAGAAGCTCTCAGTGAGTCCAAGCTACGAGGGGTGCCAAAGAGGAGAAAAGGTAGAGCTTGGGCTGTCCCCACCCCCCTCCGGTGAGATACCTGGGAAGACTTCAGGGGGGGGGGGGGGTGTCATCACTGCCCTCTGGTGGGAGTGGGAGGCCCAGCCTTGCTCCTGCAGAGCTGCTGCTGGATTTGAACCGCCACGCCAGTAGGCTGCAGTCGTGCACACAACCACTAGGCCACCCGGGGCTCAGCCGAGGAGGTGTAGTTTTATGTCACATTGAGTTCTGACAGGGAGGGAGCTGACGCTGTGATTACAGCTTCTGCCTCAGCCAGTCAGTCAATTTTCTGGGGTCTCAAAGCTGCCCTTGTAGACAAGTGGGAGAAGAAGACAGAGAAAGAATGTGGTCAAATGGGAGAGGCCTTTCTGCTGGGCCAGCATTTGTGGCTCCCTGCCAGATGCCCCTTGCCCCACATGGCACTGGCCATGCACAGCACAGTCCTTACCACAGCCACTGCCCCAGAGAGCAGGCAGCCAAACCAGTCTTGCACCACCACCAGCACCCACGTGCCACGGCAGCAGGGCCAGTCAGGCTGAACCGCTGGAGCTGGCATCAAGAAAGCCATGATGGGAATCATCTCACCAGCAAGGGGCGCTCACCTGAGCGGTCAACCATCCGAGACCCGAGGGCAGCCTGTGCCCAGGAAGAAAGCCCCGCAGGCAGGCAGGCAGGCAGGCAGGCAGGCAGGCAGGCAGGCAGGCAGACAGGCAGGCGGTGGGGGCGGCAGAGAAGGACAAATGGAAATGACAGCGAGGAAACGGGAGGATTGCTGCAGTGCGGCCTCCAGTCAACTTCACACACCAAAATGTGTACGAATGGAATGAAAGACCGATTTGTTCTGCGTTTTGACCCAAATCACAAAAAGAAAGTGGGGAAAAAGAAAACCACCCTTCCCTCGCCCCCCCCTCACAGGGCCTCCACAACGAGGCGCCTGCACGTCCCCGGTTAAGCACGCGGGCTCTTGCTGGTCTGATAGTTGTGGCCCTTCTCTCCGCCTTCACGAAGGCCGAGTTCTACTTCCTGGTCTTAGGCAGAGCCGTGCTCTTCGGAACTTCCAAAGTCAACTCCTACCCAAAAGCCTGCTAACCTGCCTCCCCCACCCCACCCCCCCACCCCCCATAGGCCATAGGCTCTTTAAGCTGAAGCTGTGTTCCCCACTACTGGTTCATTTCTTCGCAGTTCAAGGACATATGAGGGTCATTTCTTTTTGCCCCCCCTCTAAAGCACCCTGGGGAATCCTCTCTTGGCCCGGAGGCATGCCTAGTGGAAAGGGGCTGCTTTGGGCTGGCTCCAGAGAAGGCCGACTCCAGCTCCTGGCGACTGTGGTCATGGAAGGCTGAGTGGAGGAGGAGCCTGAGCCGTAACCCAGCCCCGCCCATGCACCCAGTGCCTGTAATAGGACCGTCTTCATTTTCTTTCTTTTTTTGGTTTTTGGGCATCACTGCCCTCTGGTGGTGGGAGTAGGAGGCCCAGCCTTTGCTCCTGTGTAGCTGGAATTGAACCTCCATCCCAGTGGGCCACAGTCCCGCGCACAACCACTACACCACCGGGGCTCAGCCCTCGTCTTCATTTTCTTAAAAGACTAAGGGAGGGTGCGCCACAGAACAGAACAGCCGTGCCAAGAAAACAAGGCTGCGCCACTGCTGTGTCTCGCCCTTCCCTGGTAGAGAACCAGGGCAGCACTCAGCCATGGAAGCGGAACTCCCGAGGGCCCCGTGCTGCGCGTCTTCCTGAGAATGCCCTTTACGATCTGCGCGGGAAACCGGGAGAATGGAAGCATACCTGCCCCTGAGGCCTGAGGTCGGGGCTAAGTGAAGAAGCGATTGTCAAGGGTAAAGGAACTGAAGTGGAGTGGACACACTCGTGCTGATGGCTGGCTGTACCTCCCTGGGGGAGTGCAAGGCTGGACTGCCGCTGTCTGTGTCGCAGGGGGAGAAAAGGCAGCGAGAGCCGCCGAGGAGGAGCAGCAGACAGGGCCCCTGCATCGCCGGCGGGAGGCGCCCGTGGGCACTCGGACCCCAGCCCTGGCGCCAGGGCTTCCAAGTCGTTTACATCAGAAAGCCGCAGAAGTTGAGAGCTGCGGAACCCCTATATAACATTCAACTAGATGGCAACGGGTCCTTTTAAAATAGTTGACTATGTCATTTCAAAGACAAAAAACAAAGAAGGAGAGGACTCAGCTGAGAGGAGCCTGTCCAAGGGGCCCTGCCTCAGGGTAAGATTACGGTCAGACTTGCTGGGCCACCACAAAACAGGGACGGTCCCGCCCATGGGCCCAGGTGGGCCGAGGGCAGGCCTTCCCCTGGGAAGACAAGCTCACCCCGGGGTGGGAGGGAGCACAGGCAGTGCTCAGAGATCTGGGCACCTGGCTCAGTCATCAATGACAGGAGTAAAGTCACCCCAGATTTTCAGGACAGTGTGAACATGATGTGGAAATAGCAGAAGCATCGCTACCAGTTCAGCGTAGGTCTCCAGGACGGAGGAGGTGCTTTTTCGGTCCTGGTTTAAATTTTCTACTTTACTTATTTATAACCTTTCCTTGCTCCAAAAAGTACCTATAAGCAGTTTGGACTACACGGCCCTTCGATGAGCATTCCTCGTTAGAAACACGCCAGGCCGCGCCGGCGCCGCCCGGGGAGGACTCACCCGCCTTCGCTCTCTGCGTCGGTGAGCGTGGTGCCCGAGGTGGCTGTGAAGTAGATGGAGCTGGAGCCCGTGGAGTCGCTCCTCTCCCGGCCAAAGGGGAACCTGCGCCGCCGAGCCACGCGCTGGTGCTCCTCCAGGTGCGATCTGGAAGGCAGGCCCCTTTCAGGGGAGGCCCGCGGCCCCACCCAGCCTCCTCACTAAAGAGCCCAAGGCTTCAGAGAAAAGTCCGGGGTCTCCACCCTCAGGAGAGCGGGAAGGGGGGGCTCTCTGGTTGCAGCTGGTGGGTGCAGGCCGACCGAGTGGCAGGACGGAGTTCCAGCTGCTGCCAGACTGGAAGGGCGAGCGAGGCGGCAGCAAGGAATGGGTCCAGGGCAAGGTGCACGGGTCCGGCTTCCCAGCAGAGCCGCTCTAAACTGGTGTGGCGGGAGCCCCCAGTACTCACCGGACCTCC
>PVJH01034566.1:0-20531 GCA_004026705.1 Nesogale talazaci
ACAAGCTAAAAGGGACTCTGTGACTCCCCACTCAAGAATCTCCATTCCCCCCAGCAAAAACCGGTGTGGGTTGGAAACAAACAGAAACCGCAGTTGGGGGGAAGCGGAACTCTTGCACTTGGCTGGTGAGCTTGGAAAACGACCTAGCCAACAGGGACAGTTTGTCAAGAGGGGGACATCGAGGTAAAGTAATAACAACAACAAAAATAACAGGCCTTTTTGACTCTTTAGGCACTTGACTTGGGTTACATCGTTGGATTTCCAGAGGCACCCACAGGTGTTTCTCTCTGCCGTGGACCCATTCTGACTCAGGGTGCCTGTAAGGGACAGAGTTGAATTGGCCCTTAGGGATTTCCAACCCACCTAAGACTCTCCAAGGAAGCAGCCTGCTACATACATGTTTGTCCCCAAAGAGTGGTGAGGGCAGGTTGGAGTCACCGACTTTCTGCCTGGCAGCCAGACTCCGTCCAAGGGGACTGTGGTTGGCAGGTACTAGTGAGCCAGTGCCACCCACAAGGAGCCTGCACCCAACAGGACAAACACTGCCCGGTCCTGCACCATCTCAATTGTCCCTGTACTTGAGCCCTTGTTGGGGCTACTGCATCTGTCCCTCTCTGTGAGGTCCTTTCCTTTTTTAATGACCCTCTACCAGGCAATGAGGTCCTTCTCCAGGGACTGGACTGTGCTGAGACCATGTTCAGGATGAGCCTCGCCATCGACCCGCCTAAGGTGCCTCCTGGCTCTGTGGATGTCTTTCAGGACAAACATCTCCTGAGCATCTTTTCTGTGGCTGGGCTGATGTGGTCCCGGGCATAATGCGAATAAGACACAGTCCCTGCCCTCAAGGGGCTCAGAGCCTGGTGGGCCTTTACCATCAAGGCCATTCTGACTCACAGTGATCACTTGAAGACGGCACATCCTTATGGGAACAGGTAGCCTGAGCCTTGGCTGGTGGGTTGGAACCACTGACCTCAGGGTAGCAGTCCAGTGCCTTCCCCTGCAGAGCCACCAGGGCTCCTTCACTTCAAATGTGTGTGTGGTCAGTGCCCTGAGCAAGAGAGACGTGGGCATAGGGGCGGGGGGTCAGGACACATTCTACGGACAGCCACATGGTGCTACTTACTGTACACTGGACACATGGCCAGTCCCAGTTGAGCTGTGTTGCAGCCGTGTAAAAGGAACCGTGGTGGCACTGAGGCATCCGCGCTGGGCTCCTGACCCCAAGGCCAGAGGTTCAAGCCCAAGAGCAGCTCTCGGAGCAAAGAGGAGGCTGTCTGTTCCCATCGAGATGATCAGTCTCGGGAACATTACACTGGGCCTCTGGGAACTGGAATCCACTCGCTGGTCATGAATTTGGTGTCTCGTGAGTTTGCTGTCTACGTCCTGGGAGCCTGGCTGCCTGGTCAACTTCTCACCTGAACCATGGCGATTGGAGCCCAGCCAGCAGCACCACAAGAGCAAGGCCTGGCAATCCGCTCCTGTCAAGGTTTCAGCCAAGAAACACTACCCCACCCCATCCCACCCCCGGTGTGTGTGTGTGTATTTGTGTGTGTGTGCAGTTCTACTCTGTAACATGGGGAGTGGGGTGTCATCGGGGGCCGGAACCAACTTCATGAACACAGGTTGGGTTTGGGGTTTGAGCATCAAAAAATACACATCAGATCTCAAGGACAGCCTCCCAATAATTAGCACAGGATGCCTGAGGGTAGGGGAGGGGAAATTATTGATGACATGGCTACATGATACTATGCTGGATGGGCTGGATTAAATAGAGGTGCACCAGTGGGGTCGCTGAACTGAGAGGTTGGTGGTTTAAGCCTGCCGGCTGCTCTGTGGGACAGACTCGAGGCCATCTGGCCACCACACTTACCTCCTTGGAAACCCTGCTGATAGGGTGGCAGCGTGCCGGAGCGAACTCAGCAGCAGTGGCTTTGGGGGCTGGGAGTGAACAAAATGACAATATGGAAATGAGTAGCACCTGGTTTTGTTTGCTTCTTTGTTTGTGGTTCATTGTGCTTTCTAAGAAAAAAAATTAAAGCATCTGGATCTTTCAGCAGAAAAAACTGAGGCTTTCTATTCCCATAAACAGCTAAGGGTGCCAGACACACTGTGGGACGGTCTGCTCTGTCCTTAAGGGTCGTCATGAGTCGGCATCGACTCGATGGCAGGAAGTTCTGTTCAGTATATGGCTCACATTGCATTTCTAGAAAGCAGCACTGCTCTGGCTTGAGTCATAGGTGGATAGGGGGAAATCAAGGAAAGCTTCCTGGAGGAGGTTTCATCTGAGCTAATAAAAGCTCAGCACTGACTGAGCAGCTCGTCGTATTGTTTGGAACTGGTGGCATTCCATCCCCGATTTGACATACTAGAAAAGGCTCAGGACTCTGTCCCCATGCTCCCAGAATCTTGTAGGACAGCCAGGCTGGGGCACGGAGCCCCAATAGATCTGCAGGAAGCCCACCCATCCCCCCACAGGAAGCAGGAGAACCAGCCCGGGCCTTGTTTCAGCTCTGCCCAGCCCGATGAAGTTGCAATCCAATCACCCGAGCAGCACTGGAGTTGTGTAATTCACAGAAACATCAAATTAGGTCGAGCCTGGTGTCACGGAGGGTGATCAGGACACAGATGGAAACAGCCCACATGGTTTGGTCCCTTGAATGGCCTTCTCCGGTTGAGCTGGGCCGGCTGACATCCACAGGTGGGCACAGAGAAACCCCACTCGGCCGAGTTCACTGCCCAGATTGGAGTGGATCAGGTCCAATAAATCTCCAGAAACAGAACGAGTGCCGAGCGCCGATAATGCAAGCCTGATTTGCATGAGAAGCAAACAATGAGATCAAAGAGGAGGCGTCCCCGCTCCCCACCAGCAGGGGGTCGGACAAAACCAGTGGGCCTGAGGCGCCTGGCTGGGCACTAGGGGCATGGCCGGCATGGCCGGAAGGAGGCTGTTAGACGTCCAAGCTGATCTAGCCCATTTCCCAGGAGCTGGATTGAGGACGCACACAATGCATGTACACACACATGCACACATACAAGCCCCCCACCCCACCCCCGCGGGCACTCGAGGCCTTGTAAATGAGTGCGTTGAGCTCACTCATCGACAGCCTGCCAGACACAGAGCATAAATCAAAATTGCTCGGAGCAGCTTCCAGGCAGGAGGAAATCATCTATCTTATTATTATTCAACTGAATTTCAAATACATCTCTGCAGATGTCTGGGCCAGCAGGACTGGCGGACGGGGGGCAGCAGGGGCCCGGGCCCAGGCACCCTAAGAAAAGTCCTGGGTTACCCAGCTCCTCCCAGGTCACTGATGCCCACTGCCGGTCACCAGCAACCACCTTGGTCCTGCCCAGGCTGTTTTCTGGACACGATTTCTAACCCTCACACCAGAAGCTTGGGGAGGGTCAGTTCCTGCTCTCATCCTCCATCTGGGCTGGGAAGTTCCAGGCCTTTCAAGTATCCAGTCCTGTCTTCTGCTCCAAACCATGTCTGATTCCAGAGCCCCCTCCTGCCTGGCCTGATTGGAAATCGAGCGGTTCAAGAACGGTATAGAGTGGGAGGATGGGTCAGTCAGCTTTTGTAAAGATCCACAGCCTTGGAAACCCTACAGGGTGACTCTGGGGCGCTACTGACTCGGTGGAAGGGTGTGGGGGTGGAGGTGGAGAAGCCACAGGGATCCGGTTTTTGCAAGGGGTTTCTTGAGTCTATTGTAATTTGCGATTAATAATGAAGCATTCTCGAAAGTGCTGCGTTTAAGACCAGGCTAATGTAATATTTCATCTTGGCCAGCCAGCTGCCGTTCTGCTAGGCTGACAGTAAGTAAAATCTTTGCATAAGGAACCGGTCTACAACGAAATCAATTAATCGGGGTTGGCTGGTAGACAGCTGTTGAGTCCAAGCAGATAATGAGATGGTCTCATGGTTGTTTACCAGGTGGTTGGTAATGAAGGGATTAATTGACCAGAGTTGGGGACTGGACAGCATCTGCGCTTCCTGGCCTTCCCCACAGCCCACTGGCGGCATCCTTCCTGGACAGTCATTCAGAGTGCGTCCCCAGTGCCCTTCAGAAAGGCCCCTCCATGTCTGGCCTGACCAAACCTGGTTCTCCTTAGAGCAGTGGTTCTCGATCTTCCTAATGCCACGACCCTTTCATACGGTTACTTATGTTGTGGTGACCCCCCAACCACAAAATCGTTTTCATTGCTACTTCATCACCGTCATGAATCAGGCGATCCCGGTGAAAGGGTCGTTCGACTCCCAAAGGGGTCATGAATCACAGGTGGAGAATCACTGCCTTAGAGGTTCAAGAGGAGGATGGCCCTGGGTCCTTGCTGGTGCCTTGCCTGGGGTCACCGTGTACGAGAGGTTAGCTTCCTGAACGTGTCCACCCAATGCTGGCTAACAACGCAAGCTATCAGATGTCAGATTGAGGCAGAGACCCCATCCCAGCCGACAGCGGGGCTAAGTGCAAATAAATAACATAGGAGGCCATGTATCAAGATGCATCGCTCGTCTTTCACAGCATGGGTTATGCTAGAATCGAGAAGAGCCCTGGGAGCATCGTGGGTTACGTTCTGAGCTACTAACGTCGGATCTGCAGTTCAAACCCACACACTGCTCAAAGGGAGAAAGACGAGGCTCTCTGCTCCCGTAAAGAGTTAAAGGTCTCGGAAGCTCCCAGAGGCAGTTCTCCTCCGTCCTCTAGGGCTGCCAGGAGTCAGCGTGGACTGGATGGCAGGGAGTTTGAACCCAAGAATCAGAGCTGTTTCTCTCTCTCTCTCTTTTAAAAAAAACTGTTTTACTGACATACACTTTCTGTACGATGCAATTCAACAGTGGGCCTATATTTAAAAGAGCTGTACAATCATCCCCACAGCCACTTTCTGATCATTTTCTTCATTCTCTTATCAGCACCCCCTGGGCCCAGCCTCTCCTGTCATAACCTGAAGGATCTGTTATCTAGAGTCCCAGTCTCTACAGGGTTACCTACTCTGGATTCCGTATTTTTAAAATCGCAACAGCAAAGTACGACGCAGATCAACTTCAAGCCAGAAGAAAGCTGACAATTGCAAACATGAGAGCGAAGTTAAAAGGACTCAGAGGGGAAAACAGATAGAAGGCGTGATGCTAAATTGTGGACTAATTACAGCAACAGGGGTCCATTTCCCAACAGGACAAAGGCATTGGCATATCTGGGTGATGGCCCCAGGGTTTTCAGTGGAGACCTTGCAAGAGTCAGAGATTTCGAGAATGTCCAGATCCCAGAGCTCAGCACTCTGGCTGTGTTTAGAAGCACCCTCAGGCCCTTTGAGACCCCCTGTGACTGCTCTGTTGCCGGGAGTTGGCGGGGATGTCCACTCAGAGGCAAACGAAGAAAGGCCCGGCCATCAACTTCTGAAAAGCCTTTAGGACACGGTTGTCCTGTCACACACGGGGGCACGTGGACATGCACATGTGCGCGCACACACCAAGTTCACTGTCAACGAGTCAACGATTTATGACTCACAGCGACGCTCTAGGACATAGTAGAGCTGCCTTGTGAGTTTTTGAAACTGTCTAACTGCTCACAGGAGTAGAAAACCCTCTTTCTCCCTAAGCTCAGCTGGTGGTTTTGAACTCCTGACCTTAAGGATTAAGCCCAACTCATAACCAATGCATCACCAATGAGTGGATCATCATCTTGCTAGCACCTCACAATGACTTTTAATAAATGGCAGCAGAAGCATCCAGGCTGGGCAAGCACTGCTGAGCGGAGGGTGGAAGTTGGGACTGGTGAGAGGTGTTCCTTCCCTGGGCTAGGACAGGCTTTCATAAGCGTGGAGCCATCCGCTGAACCAAGGACCTGCCTTCCACGTTTTGCCAAAGTCTGCTGGGCTCGGAATAGCGTGGGCTCCAGAAGCAAAATGCAAACTGCAAGCCTGCAGCTGTCTGCTAAACAACCGCTGTGTGGTCTGGTGCCGTGGTGGTGCAGTCGGTAAAGCCCTCGGCTACTAACTCCAAGGTCAGCAGAATGGACCCACCGGTCGCTCTCGTGGGAGAAAGAACCGGCAGGCTGAACGGTCCAACGGAGGCAGTTCTGCTTGGTCCCATGGGGTTCCTCTGAGTCCATGCTGCAGTTGGCACTGTGCGTTCTGCACCGTTCCTTAAGGCCCAGCCCCCGGCTGGGAATTTCACGGCTGGTCCTGGGTAAGGCCCAGGCCTCAGCCTCATTTGCTGCGAGATACAACCTCAAGGAAGCATTTTAGAAAATTAACCACCCCCACCTCATCCCCACCAGCCCCATGTACATGCACACACAGAGAAAAATAAAGCAACGGGCTCTGCCCCACTACCCGCTAGTCCCATTGTGGCACTGAGGATCTGGGTGACCTTGGCAAATTGCACGAGTCTTTTGAACGTCCATCAACTTGCCTGGGGAGAAAACGGGGTCACAAGATACCTTCTGTCTCCCTTTGCTGATGTCACCACAATCAGGGTGGGATGGACCCGTCTTCCCCGGGTACCTGTGTCTGTGCAGTTAATCTGCTCGTTGGGGCCCTTGGTTCTCTTCCGTTTACTCGACATGAATTTTTTATTGTGAGTTAGGTGGGGCAACTGCTCCTTTTGCAACTCATCAGTGACAGGATGTAAGATCCACCCCACTAGGCTGTGATCCAGTGAACACAACAACTTATCAGGATAAGTCCCTGCCATCGATTGGATTCGGATTCGTGCCATCCCTATGAGGAGAGGGTACCACTGCCCCTGGGGGTTTCCGAGACTGTGACTCTTTATGGAGGTAGAGAGCCTCAGTTTTCTCCCTCGGAGCAGTGGGTGATTTTGAACTATGAACCTGGAGGTCAACAGCCCAATGTGTAACCACCACCAAGTTGTACCGTTTCTAGGAGAGATCTAATTAACCCAGAAAAGGGCCCTCTCTCCAAGCAGAGTTATATGGACTGGGAAAGGTGTTAGGAGCCAAACATTTATTGAGGGGGGTGTGGGGGGGGGGAGGGGGATGATAGATACAGCGCAATTTAATAGATAGCCTTTGTCTTTAAGGGTTGTTGGGAAGATTAAATGAGATGAATAGGAAAACGCCTACAGTTGTCAGGAACATGCACAGAACATCTGGTTCTCCTTTCTTTCTCCTCTTCCTATCCATCCTTCTTCTAGAGCTCAGCCCACTGAAGGCAGCCACCTCGTTTTCCCAAAGAGCACAGCTGGTGGATTTGAACCACCTACCTCCCGGCGAGCAGCCACTGCACCATCAGGGCTCCCATGGGAGGCTGTCTCAGTGGCTTGCCTTTTCCACAATTATGAATTAGGCTGCTGCAAGCTCGGCTGCAGAAATCACACCGCTCTCAGAGTCTCTGGAGCCTTTTCCCCACCTCCTTAAGGACCTTGCTGCTCAATCAAGGTGGATCTACTGGTGTCGAGTCCTTGATCATGCCCTGGTCCCCAAAGATGTCTAAGAAAGGCTACAGCCCACTTGACCTGGTGTCCTACACCATCTTCCTCCACTCAGACTCCAAAAGCCAGCTCCATCCATCCCTTCTGACTCCAGCACTCGGAGGCCTACGCACTCTCTCCAAGATCAAGCTTCTTGAAACACAGCACCCAGGCTGCCTCCTTCTAAGATGCCGAGGCTGTGTTGGAACCA
Source organism: Nesogale talazaci (assembly GCA_004026705.1). NCBI lineage: Eukaryota > Metazoa > Chordata > Mammalia > Afrosoricida > Tenrecidae > Nesogale > Nesogale talazaci. The sequence goes on from PVJH01034566.1 coordinate 7,644, forward strand.
TCAACCTCGTGATGGATAACAGAATGTGGAACTGTTTCCTTCACCCCAGGAGGTTTCGGTTCATTGGGATCCACCATCAGTTTACGGTTATCCCCGTGGAAGCAGCGATCAAGACATCAAATGTCGTGTGGGCACATCTAGGGCCCTGAACAGTACTTCCCGGGGTCTGACGTGCCTGTGAAAGTGGGACCATGAGCCAGGACGCATGGATGAAGCGCGTATGTCTTTGAGTTATGGTGCTGGAGAAGACTATATTGAAAGGAGCATGGATTGCCCGGAGAACAGACAAATCTGTCTCAGAGGAAGGCCTGTCCGAATGCTTCTTAGCACCCGGGGCAGGGGTGTGTGTGTGTGTGTGTGTGTGTGTGTGAGAGAGAGAGAGAGAGAGACTACATCTCTGGCTTCAGACGTGCTATCAGAGGCCCCCAGTTCCTGGCGAAAGACATCATGCTTGGTTTACATAAGAAAAGAGGAAGACTATAGAAAGATGGACAGACAGCAGGGCTGCAGCTGTGGGTCCAAACCTCATAACCTCATAACCACTGTGAAGAAGGTGCCGGGCTGGGCGGGGTTTGTTCTGTTGCATGCAGGATCCCTATGCGTTGGGAGGTGCATCCTGGGTTAGGAGCTGAGCCGTTAAGCACAAGGTCAGCAGTTCGAACTCAGCAGCCACTCCTTGGGAGAAAGACCCCAGGAAAGACCTCACAGCCTCGGAAACCCTCCGGGGAAGTTCTGCTCGGGCGTAGAAGGTCGCTGTGAGCTGGAATAAGAGTTGAGTCACAGCCTAAAAGCCCCACAGCACCGCCCCCCCAAGTACTCAGCAGGGAGACAAATGCAACCAGCTTGGGCTGGGCATGCCTCTTCCTGGAACACGGTAACCACGGAGCTGTGGGACGGCTAGCAGTCAGAGTAGGCGGCCCTGTAGGCCTGAACCACAGGAGCGGGCCTGGAAGGCTTCAGGGAACCGGGAGGGCCGGCAGGTGGGCGAGGCAGAAGGACTAGCTGTCTCGCCCTCACTGGCATTTGAGGGCAATTATGCCCTATTCACAGCTGACAGTGCAGCTCTGCCTGGTGGGGCCCAGCCAAGCCGGGAGGCCCACAAATATGCAGCTGGCAACTCCTGAACTCTCCAGGGCCCGGCGACAGCTGAGCTGATCGGCAATTACATTTTATTTTGGGGCCAGGGAGGCAGCAGAGGACTGGGAAATTATACGACATCAGGGTGCAGTTTCTCCAAGAATATCCTCCAAGAATATCAACTACAAACTTAAAAAAAAAAAAAACAATTATCTTTTTTTGGGGGGGTTTTCAATGATTAGAGGTTTGCGGGGCACTAAAAATACACAAACCTTGGATAGCAGAACCAGATTATGGTCAACCGTCCCCAGGGGCTTTGAAGCCTTGGTCTGATGGCGATGGTGGGGTGAATTTTTGTTTTTCTTGGTCGGGATCGTGACTGCTGAGAGAAGACGGTGTCGTTGTGGTCAAGGTTTTGTTGCCAGGTACTGTCACGGGCTCTGAGGCACAGCGAGCCTGTGTATTACAGCAACAAGCATGCCCCGGTCTTGTTACACGTGCCTTACAATCGTGGTTGTATCTGGGCCTGCTGTGCGAACCACTCTGCCAACCCTTCTTACCTGGGGCCTTCCTCGCGCCCACGGCCCCTCTACCATCTCGGGGAACTGGTCTCTCCTGATCACGTGCCCCAAGTACATGAGATGGAACGTCACCGTCCTGGCTTCTAAGGAGCATTCTGGCTGCACTTCATCCAAAATACAGTGCCTCGTGCTCCCGGTGGTCCATGGTACTTTCCAGGTATCCCCCCCAGCACCATCATTCTGGGGCTTTCCTTACAGATAAACCCGGGGTTTCCTGATTCGACGTCCAACCTTGACAAGCCATTGAGGTGACTGAGAGCCCCATGGCCCGAGCGCACTGTAGTCAGCGCACAGCACAACGGGAACACCATAGAGGAGGCCTTGGCTTGAATCCTCACAGGGTTGGTTAGGCCCCCTGTGTGACCTTGAGCGAACTCTAGAACATTCTAGGCTCGTAAACTCCCACACCTAAGAGCCAGGGGTGTGATACTATCGTGGATTGAATTGTGTCCTCCACAAAAGACACGGTGAAGTCCTCATCCTGTTGATGTCGCTAACAGGAAGTCCTGAAGGAGAACCCCACGGCCATGGAGCGGAGTCTGACCCCCACCATGGAGAACTGCTCCCACACGTTGCTGCGACCATATGTCTTGTTGGGAGCGAAGAATCTCATGCTTCTCCTGAGAAGTGGCTGATGGGTTTGAACCACCGATGTTGGTGGTTTGCAGCCCAAGGCCTAAGCCGGTCAGCTTTCTGGCTCCTTTGAACAGGGCTTGTACTTCCGTAAAGAGAAATCTTCTTGGAAGCTCAGAGGAGGCGTTCTGCCCTGTCCTTCAGGATCCCTGTGAGTCGGCATCGACTCTATGACAATGAGTTTGGTTTCAGTTTTATTTTGAACAGAGTAAGATGGGCCCTTATTTGAGTGTGTCCCATGGAAGAGACGCCAGAAGACAGCCATCTGACGACTACAGGATTTGCTTACAGCTGCAAGTCCGGGACACTTGGGGCTTCCAGGAGAGGACTTTTGGGGACACTCGGGGCAAGAGAGAGGACTTGTCCCCCTTAGCAATATTTTTCAAAGTGGTGATACCGTCCCCTGGGAAGGCGCTGGAACCATGGGAGGAATGCTGCAAAAGCATATCCCTATACTTTATCCTGGATTAGGAACTAGAGCAGAAAAGTTGTTCATTGCTGGCGGGGAGGGGGAGCATGACACTGAATGATTTCCTCCCTCAAAAAGCAGGCAGTAGACTAAGTTTAGTTTAGGAATCCAGGCCTTCGAGCTTTCATGGAGAACAAGGGAGGGCTGACATCCTTTTTGCAGATTCTGAGCTGTAAGACAAAGACCCCTGTGCTGGCTTTGGGTAGGATATGATTTCTAAGCATCTATCTAACCAAGCCAAACTCACTGCCAGGTAGTCCATTCACACGCACGGCAAGTCTGGGTGGCACCGTGGGTCACGGTTCAGATGGCTAACTGGGGGGTCAACATTTCAGAACTACCAGCAGTCGCTCCGGTCTCCCCCCGCCCAGAGCCCAGGCTCAGGAACACCCTGGGGCAGTTCTCTTCTGCCCAACGGGGCGGCTAAGAGTCTGAGCACCCACCGGGGCCCTGGCCTACCACCCAGCACGTGGCGACTAAGACAGAACCTTCTGCTTGGTTCTTGTCTCCCCACAATGGTTCCTGCTTTGACGACGATGCAGCACATACATCCCCATTCAGCAGCAGACGGGGAAGCTCCATCTCTGGGCCCGGTTCCGATTCTAGCGCTTAGAGGGTTTGTCATCTGCCTCGAGGGTAACGGCGTTCGGGGCGGACGACTTCACCAGCCCTGCTGGTGGGAAACACCACAACAGCAGCTAAAGCCCAAGGGACTGCATCAAGAACCATCTCTCTTCCTCCTCTCCTCACGCCCAGCCCAGGGCAGCAGCTCCCAAGGTCCCCGAGATGTGTTGGTGGCCTCTCGTGGGAAGAGGACATCTCGGCAGCTTGTAAAGGAAGCCGGGCCAAGGGAAAACATCCCGAGGAAACACGGTGACTTTCCTGCAGGGACACTGCTGTGGCGGCCACCCGGAGGGACTAGACAGCTCGCCCAAGACATTCCTGATGGGGGAAGATGAGTCACCTCCCCCGTCGCCCCCCCACGCTGACATCCAGAGCTGCCGCCTCCGTCCTGCCGGTTGTCACCAAGCAGGCTCTGACTCATGCAGGTCCCAGGCGTGTCATGAGAGCTGCTTTCTACGGGATCTCCAGGACTTCCTTCTAAGGCACTTCTAACCCTTCCGTCAGTCATCTGACAACCCCGTTAACCAGAGGTACCACCCGGGGATTTCCCACAGTCCTCAAAAAATGGACTGACACCAAGCCAATTCTAAGTCTCAGAGTCCCTATCAAGGAAGGGCAGAACAGTCCACGGGAGTGTGTGAGGCTGTCAATCTTTACAGACCCAGACAGCCTCATTTTCCTCCAGTAGAGCAGCTGCTGGGTTTGAACTGCCAGCCTTGTGGCTAACAGCCCAACGAGTGACCCACTGCACCCCCAGAGCTCCCTCCTAAAACCCTGGTCTTCTGCCCCATGGGCATCGCGCTCAGTCAGCACTCAGCACGCCGGGAAGGGGGGCAGCCCCTGACCTCAGAGTCAGGGCTAAAGCCCCACGTCCTGTGTATTCCGAGTGCCCAAGGCTCCCCCAGTCAAGAAACAGGAAACCAAAACCACTGCCACCAAGCGGATGCCGACTCACAGAGACCCTGTAAGACGGCGTAGACACCCCCCCCACCCCCCCGAGAGCTTTGAGTAGAAAGCCCCATCTTTCTCCCTCAGAGAAGCTGGCTTCAAACTGCTGACCTGGCGGTTGACAGCCACGACGAGGACTTGGGAAGAGAGAGAGCCAGTCATGGTGGAGGAATGCACGACCCAGTGAGTGAACTTGGAATCCAGTCTGGCTTGGAAGCCCAGGCTTCCACGGGAAGTGGCCCTCCAAGCCATGACCCAACAAGGGGCCCTTCTACTGGCCACACGTGGACGGCGACCCACAGGGTCTGCAGTTCGAAACCACCTGCAGCTCCATGGGGGAGAGACGGCCTTTCTGCTCTGTCAACAGTCACCGTCCTCGCTGCACACCTGTTAGGGGTGGTGTGGGAACCAGGACCTGGGTCCCCAACTATAGGTATGTGGGGGCATCGCATTAGGCCAGGCTCTGTCTTAGGTGCGGGTGATGGATTTGTCCCCCAAGAGGCTCCCATGTCAAGGCAGGCTCTTCCAGGCAGGAGCATGCCAAGTGTCTTTTTTTTAAATGTCATATACAATTTATTTTAATTCAATATAACCTTTAGACTTGAGTTTTTGTGTATTTCACTCATTACATTACCTCTTACTTTACATTCATTTTCATTTTTATTTATTCCATTTACTTTAATATAATTTCATTGACTTTATTTTGTTTTATGCATGTTTTCTTTGTACTTTTTAAAAAAATATATTTTATTGAGGGCTCATACAACTCTGCTCACAATCCATACATACAGCCATTGTATGCCAAGCACATGTGGACATCTGTTGCCATCATCATTCTCACAACATTGTCTTTCAACTTGAGCTTTGGCATTAGCTCCTCATTTTCCCCCTCCCTCCCATGAACCCCTGATAATTTATACATTACGATCACTCCATCATATGGTGCACTGCAGTTTTGAAGGAAGCAAACAGTCGGAGGACAGGGAAAGGCAATGACCTGCATCTGAGTTGCGTGGGCAGCCCTGCGAGCAGCCCCTCAGAAACTTCACCTTGTGTCCACCCCTGGATTCCACCGGCTCCTGGGGACAGGGGTTCTGAACTAACTGGGAGACCTGTCTGCAACCATGAGAACAGCCCAGAGAAAGCCCAAATACCAAGGTCCCTGTTGAGTTCCCAGGGAACCAGGCCCAGGATACTCCCCAAGTGGGGCTCCGTTCTAAGGCCTCCCTCCAAAGTCAGGGCGGACTTCATCTCTTCTGTCCTGTTAGGCTCATTAAGATAGTGCCTCTGGTGACCAGTAGCTCTATCAATCTGACAGTGTGTTGAATCGAGGGGGTGGGGTGTGAGCGGGCGGGTTCACCTGGCTAGGTCTCTCGTGATGGACAACAGCCTGGGGAGTTTCCGGTCTAGAAGCAGAAACCAGGGGGGAGATAGAAAGGGCAGATTCTCATGCTCAGCCCCTGGCAAGACATGTGGAGACCGGGCACTGCCCTCCCCGAACCAAGCACCTGGGCTCCAAATTAAGAACTGTGTGCAAAGTACTGCCCAGAGAGTCCAGCCACACCAGAGCATCCCTCCTCTCAGCAGCTGTCCAGACCAGACAGTTGTCAATCGTTGCTCACGCATCGGCTCTCAACATCAAGTGTTAATTAATACTTGGGGCCCTGGAGCGGCCACATTGACACCCCCCCATCCACGGACACCATTGCCATGGCAACCAGACCTCCTTAACTTAGCTCCCCCAACCACTCCCCTGCCGGAATTACTTCCTTCACAGAGTAGCCAGCTGTGTGCCTCAACCATGGCACAGAGTCCACGTGTGCGGCCCTGCTAAATTAATAAGTCACATTCATGTCACAGTCACTTAGTGCAAAGTCCCTGCGCATGAAGGCATCTTGGCAAGCCGGCAAGGTTGGGATAGGGCACGCGGGGCACTGCTGGGCTTGAATGATGGGCTGTGGGGAGAGGGGAGGGCTAGGGCCAAGTCTGCTTGTCAGCACCCACTTTCTTCAGCGGCCCCCTCACAGGAGACAGCCCAGGCAGGCCTGCTCTTCGAGGGGGCCTGGGATTGTGGGGGCTCCCAACGCCAACCCCGGGTTGTTCTGTCAGCTGCATCCTACACTGCCCCTGAGCGGGACCCTTCCCCTGGTGTTGGGGTACTGAGCACTGAAAGGGGTAACTTCACCAACAGGTACGGGAGGAAAGGTTCCCAGCTCCCAAGAGACGCCCTATTGGAGTCTTCCTGCCAGAAAACCATGAGCCAGTTCAAGAACAAAACAGTGCCCGCAGGCCGGGCCACAGGAGCGAGCCCTTTCGGAGGCTTACCTGGGTCGGGTTGTAGAGCTCCTGCAGGGGGCTGCGGGACCCCTTCCGACAGCAGATGTCCATGCCGAAGGGATTCCTCCGCATGACTGGGGAGAGAAAGGGAGGACTCGTCAGCAAGGGTCACCAGGGCTTGTCTGGGCAAGGATGGAGCAGACGGAAGAAGCCATCAGAGCAAGGCAGAGAGGAGCTGGCATGGAAGACAAGAGGGTTGGGTTCCCACGGCTGCCCCTAACTCCTGTCTCTGCCTCTGCCACTGTCCTCTCCATACCCGAACCACGGGGCCAAGGGTCCCCTCCAAGGTTTGGCCACCTGGACTTTGGAGTGGACCTATGCTCCAAGGGGATTCTCAATGGCTGGGGTCCCTCCAACGCAGATTTCCAGTACGGGTTGTCACCCAGACCCAACACCTGGAGGGGTTGTCCAGGCCCCGTACTGGACTGTTTGCACTCCCCAAGGGACTCCTGCTCCACAACCCCAAACAGAAACTCAAACACGGGTACCTTCCAAATCATCCCAACTCATCCCCACCCCGAAGGGCAGGGGAGAACAGCTTATATGTCAGACTGCGCGCCACCAGGTCAGCAGTTCAAAACCACCAGTCTCTCCCAGGGAGACAGGTGAGGCTTTCTGCTCCCGTAAGGGTTTGTGGCCTCAGAAATCCACGGGGGTAGGTCTGCCCTTTTCCATGGTCGTTATGAATCGGCCTGGACTCAACGAACCTAAGTTTGTTTTTTTGGTGAATCTCTGTAGAAAAAGTGCTGGTGGGTTCCCCCATCTGAGCTATCGGCAGACAAGTGTTTGCACCCCTGGGCCACCTCTTCTCCCAGCAGGGCATTTTCAGCAGCAATGGCCTGAGATTCAGTGAGAGGAGGCTGCTTATGACAGACAGATCAGCCTGCAGAGAGAGCACGCTGGCTCACACCAGGCGCGGCGGCGGCGACACTTTGACATCCCACAGCGCTCATGCTCTGATCCCCAAGACCCTGAGGAGGGGGGAAGTCCTTCCCCAGGAGGGCTCAGCCCACTGGACAAGTCAGCGGTCTGGCCACCCCTCAGCAGATGCCTCCACTGCCCTCAGTGGCATTTAGCTTCTGGCCACCTGCGAGGAGGGGCAGCCCCAAAGCCTCTTGGGAATGATCTTATTTTTAATGAGGCTATCAACGCTGCAGCCACAAGGACGAGACTGTGTGGTAGACAGAGCTGGCACAGAGGATGGGGTGTGGGGTTGTGGACAGGCAGAGCTGGCATTTAAAAACAGATGCCAACAAGTCGGCCCGACTCCCGTGTCCGAGGAGGAAGAACTCTGCTCCCTGGGGTGTGCCGTGGCTGGATTGTGAGAGGAAGATGGTCAGGTCTTTCTTCCGAGTTGCTCTGGGAGGACTCAGCCCCCCCACTTTGGGTAGCAGCCAAGTGTTTGTGAACCATCTGCACCCTTCAGGATATTCCCAAGTAATAAAGGGGAAAAACTTAGCACCAATTCCCCCACCAGGTCCCGTGGCGTTGAGGTCACCAAGAGCCAATTTTCAGAGGGAAATGCATGATTTGTTTTTTCCTTTTCTTCCCTCCGGTGGAGCAACACCATCACCCCTGGAGGCGTGCCTCACACAGTGCCAGGAGTGGGGAGGCGAAAAGAAACCTCTCTGGAGCAGGAGGTGGCTAACTTTGAGAGAGAAGTCCTTGTGGCTCGGTGGGTACGCCATGGTCAGCAGTTCGAACCTACCACCCGCTCCAAGTGAGAAAGACAAAGATGTGCAGACTTGGGGATCCACAGAGGCCTCCATCTTCCAGGCTCACCTTGAGTGAGAATTCGGGGATAGTGACTTAGGTTTGGCACATTTTTGGGGGGCTGTCATCACCGCCCCTGTCCACCCCCACCCCCCTTCCCACGGAGGGCAGCAGCGCTTCCCCATACAGCAGACACTCTCGGCATCAGCTCAGGTTCTTCCAGCTGTGTGTCCTTGGGAAAGTGACCCCACTTCTCGGTGCCTCGGTTTCTTCATTGTAGAACGGGTATGTCTCTTGCAGCCCCGGGGGGGGTCGTGAGGTAACTTGCTTGAACGATGCTTTTCCACCGGGGCCTTGGGCTTCTCAACAGCAAAGTCTCCCCTCTCTGCAGAGGGTTTGGGGGTCAGAATTTGCACTGCCGGTTGGGAGGGGTAATTAGTCCCGACGAGGAGCGGAGCTGCCAAGCACTGGGTGAGCAGTGTGAACCTATCAGGGGCTCCACAGCAGAAAGACGAGGCTTCCTCCTCCTGGAAGGATGTCAAGTCTTGGAAACTCAAGGAGCCCTTCTCCTCTGTCCTTCGGGGTGGCTATGATTGGTATCGCGTCGGTGGCTGTGAGTTTGACGTTTTGATTTTTATCTGTGGTATGCTTTTAAAACAAGGCGTGGAAAGTTGCTAGATACTGATGATCGACCTCACAGGGGACACCCCCCACCCCTGCCCTGGGACAGATGAGCGCTGCTTCACGGGTCATTTTCCCAGCCTCGGACTGTCAGGTCTCTCTACCTCAGATGGAGTCACTTGGTAGGTTTGAACCACCAACCTTCCAGCACCTCACAGCGGATGACCAAGACCGCCGTCTCTGTGGCAGGGGAGGTGTGAACCGTCAAATGACCAGCTTAGACGTCACCGGACCTCGGGCAAAACTTGGGAGGCCACCAAGGCTGGCCCCGGGGAAATAGACCACCTGAACTGGGGGAGGTTCCCAGACCTGGCAGGTTCCTTCGGAAAGGGATCCGCCTTCCCACTCCGTCCTCCCCACACGGACACCTGAGAGTCACCCACCATTGCCAGGACACTCAGGGTCAGATGGCAACCACTTAGGCCACGAATCACGAGGTCTCTAATGCTGGGGCACTGCCGGTGTGGCCAGTGGCCACAGAGAATACAGACAAGAGTGGATGAAATGGTGTTTCCCTTCACACGGGTTATGGACACCGAGGGGCCCCTGAGGGGGGTGTAAGCAGTTGACACCTCCAGCTGCCAACAGAGAAGGTGGGGGTCTGGGTTCACCCTGGCAGTGCCACGGAGGAAAGGCCTGGCAATCCATTCTCAAACCTGTGGAACCCAGTCTTCCTCTGTCTCTCATGGGACCCTCATGAGTTATGGACAGCTGGTTTTCAGGAACATCAGGCATTCCATGTCATATAAATTCTCACCTGTCAGGAGCACTAGGCAGTTCATATCATATAGTCTCACATGTCAGGAGTACCAGGACGTTTTCTTCTGATTTTTTTTTTTTTTTTTTACTATATTGATCCCACTCCCCGCGCCCCTTTTATAAAGTCTAAAATCCACACTCAGTTCTTGGGGGCTGTACATCAACAAGAAGCCTTGGTATTGCCATGGTGACACATGGGGCCGCTAACAATGCGGCCAGCTGCTCCGAGGGAGAAAGAGGGGGCTTGCGACTCCCGTCAAGAGGTTCGGTCTCGGAAACCCACAGGGGCCCTGCTCCCCGGGCCTGAGTCGGACGCATGTGCATGACAGGGAGGTACAAAAACAACAGGTGGTGAACTGGCTCTGGCCCACAGGCCAGCGTGTTCAGACTCCTGACCAAAAAGTTGACGGTTCAAACCCCCGAGCAGCTCTGCAGGAGACCAGGAAGAGGCCACGACAGCCTTCCCTGGACAGCCACCTCCGCCCCACACTCAACAACTAAGGTCCGGAGAAGAGTCCCAAGGACCCTTGACCTCGGCGTGCCGTCGTCTCCACGCTTACAAACCCGCCAGTGCCAGGGCCCTCCCTGGGGAAGGGGCAGCTGGGGGCAAATGCCCAGAGGACAGAAAGCCATTAGAATCTGATTAGGCTGAAGAGAAACACTGGCTCTTTGTTCCTCCCGGTGACCTCAAGAAAGGGGAAGGGGGGGTGGCACAAGTTGTGTTTGCCTTTCATTTATGACTTCATTCTTCATTTCCACCCCAAACGAGGTAAACTGTGGAAGGCAGTTGCCCTGGGCGCACAAGGACACGGCAACACTTCGGTAAAGCACAAACAACCGTCGGGCTTGTAAACCCCCGCTCCCGCCATGCGAGATTAAATTCTCCCAGCGGCGGCAGACCGAGGCGATGGGGCCACCGTGCTGGAAGCGCTACAGTGGAACCCATTAAAAGCCCGTTTTTATGGGGGGCAATATTATTTAATGGGTTTATTTTTCTAATACAAGGCTTTTAAAAGACGCTGACCGTGTGGGGCCTGCGACTGAGACCCTCGGCCCCACGCACCCGCCCCTGCCCCCGGCCATGCTGTGGCTTCGATGGGGCGGCCCAGGCCCCCAAAGGCAAAGGGGCCTTGTTTGCCTGTAAGAAAAATTGCAGCGGCCGCCGGGTACGAGGTTGTGCCTGCTCCTTTCCCCTTCCCCCAGGGGAGGTTCTCTGTGGACTTCAGAACCTGACTCCGGGCCAGGGTCCTGGGCGTGGAAAGGCACCCATCAGAGATTCTGCCCCGGATGGTTTTGCCCTCCCCAGCCCACCCCACCACTGCTCGGCTGGGCCAGCCACGTGGAAGCTGACCACTGAGCCACCACGGCCCCTGCCCATCGGACTTGGAAGCCCCAGTCAGCGCTTCTCCTTCCGACCCACCCCACCCCCTCAAGACCATGGGAGCTCAAGGTCAAGAAATTGAAAGCAGCTGCTGCTAAGTCGATGCGGACTTGGGGCGACTCCGGGGTGTCAGAGCAGGACTGTCCTCTCTGGGGTTCGCCGCCCCTGGCTTTCCTGGAGGCCAACTGGAAGGCCTTTTTTTCAAAGTCCTGAGGGTATCCGCTGTTGGCACCCCCCGCCGTGGGCTCCAGGTGCCAAGTCCCAAGAACAACCAAACTCACTGCCACTCTGATCCTGACACACAACGACCCTATAGGACAGAGTGCCACTGCCCCTGTGGGCTTCCGCGTCTGTCCATCTTTACAGGGGCGGAAAGCCTCGTTTTCCTCCTTCAGAGCAGCTGCTGGATTCGAACCGCTGACCTCGTCCTTAGCCACCCAAACAGGATCTCCTCAAAAAGATTGACGAACGAACGAACGAACCAGGACTTTACCCTTCCTTTGAGAGCCCCTAACAGTTTCTTCCTCCTGTATGCAATGGTCCTTGGCTGCTCACCAGAACATCGTGGGGGTGAGTGCTTCGGTGGCTCTTTGGGGCCAAGATGTGGCAAGGGTGCTCCAGGAAAGGTGACAGTCTGGGAGCCGTCGGAGGCAGTGTGACTCTGTGCTCAAGAGTCCCTCAGAGTGAGAAGGTGGATGCTAAGGCAGCAGGTGGATGCGGTCCCAGCACTGTTTACATTCCCTTCCTTTGAAAATGAGCTCTCTGAGGAGCCCCAGCCCAAGCTGAGGAATACGGGAGGGCAGTTAGCAGTGACCTAGGCTGTCCACCCACCACCACTCGCCTCATCACTGCTTCCGCCTTCCTAAACGCAAATCGAGGAAGTAAAGGACCATTTCCCAAGAACCTAATGGGGCCGATTTACTGGCCCAATAATCCCTGGACCAAGGGACAATTGTTGTGAGTATCCCAACAGATACAATTGAAGCTGAAATGACAGCAAACCCACCCGTGTTTGTTTTACTGTGATGAAGAGCGGGCTGTTTTCAAGTGCACCCCGACCCCTTCCCAATACAGCCTCTGGAGAGTCAGCTAACGGGGAGCAGCAGCTGGAATCAAACCCACTGCCTTCCCTGAGGGGCCCCAGATGGATGCTGCGGGGAGCAGAGAGGAGACGTTCCTTGGGATCTGAAGACGTAAAGGGAAAGTGCGGTGGATCCCTTGCCTTTACACAGTTCATGCACCAAAGGCACTGAGAATCCAAGAGAGTGGAGTCCAGGCCTCCGTTTCAACGAGACACTCAGGTAGTGTTGAGCCTTGCAGCGTCCACAGTGCAGCTCTCAGCAGAGACAGCCCAGCTAACTCAAGCCTTGTGAAATGCAGTACCATTAGTAATAATAAAAACCATGAACCGTTGAGAATTCATCGTGTCCCTGGCATGGTGCTGGGTCTTTTTCGAGGGGGACTTCCTTGAATCCTCATTAAAAACGCTTTAGTCAGTTATGATAAGCATCACACCCCTACCACCCGCTCTCCCCCACTTTACATGGCAGGAAACTGAAGCCCAGAGAGGTCCGGTCACTTGCCTAAGATAGTACAGCCTGCAAACGAATGGCAGGGCAAAGAGGAAACTCAAGCCCAGTGTTCTTGGCCACTTGACCATGTTCTTTCCGAAGGCAGTCAAACCT
>PVJH01034567.1:0-20499 GCA_004026705.1 Nesogale talazaci
ACCACCTCCACCATCACCATCTCCACCACCATCACCCCAACCAACATCAGTACCAACACCAACACTGCAACCACTAACACCAACACCACCCCAACACCAGTACCATCACCACCCCTACCATCATCACCACCAATACCAACTCCACCTCTACCTCCACTTTCACCCCTCATCCCCACCCCAGAAGCAGACACATATCTGACTCCACTGGGAGCAAGAAGGCAATGCGGTCAAGTGCTCAGAGTTCTTATCTGGGCTGGCTTTGGGTGCTGCTCGTCTGTCATCTCCAGCCAGCGTGGGGTCCCTGAAATCGCAGATGTCCTGACAGCCCAGTCAAGCCAGGCACCTGGTGGGAGAAGAGTTTGGATCTGGCTGTCCCCTTAGGCCACTGCCTTCCTGCCTGTCCTGCCTGGCTCTGCCAGAAAGAATTTTTTCTCTTGGGAATCTGTAAATTTTCACTAATTTCACCAACATTACCAGCATCTGCTTTCTTAAAGTGCAAACATATACAGTATGCTCATCATTTAAAATATCATTTTCTTAATGGCTGAGAATGTTCTCTAACTGTTTCTTTCGAACTGTGAACAATTAGAGAGAGACACATTTCATTTCTGCAATAAGCTCTGTTAGTGATTATCATAAACATCAGATGGTTGGGATAATTAAATTAGGGTAATCGACACAGTTCTCTGGTAATCGCTGATGATCCGTAGTGACTGTAGGAACAGCGATTTGTCATGGCACACCTGACCTGCGGTCACTGCATGCCGCCAGCTGGTGGACCTGTGTCCCTGTCTGCAGACAAACAGAGAGGTCAGGCCTCACCCAACCTCATCTTTTTGGTGGTCTGCAAGGGCTCAATGGGCCTCTGTGTGTCCTGTGTGTGTACTGGGTTCCCACAGAGAGGAGCACCCACCACAGCCTGTGTGTGTGTCTAAGCCTGTGTGACTGTGAGAGTTTGTGATTATGCATGTGTGCATGAGAGAGAGCTTGTTGATGCATGTGTGTATGTGGACCTGTGTGTGTGTGAGTCTGTGCTTGTACGTGTAGGAGTCCGTGTGCACAAGTGAGAGTGTATCTGTTTGTGTGTGTGTGAGTCTGTGTACACGCAAGTGCATGTGAGAGAGTGTCCGAGCTGGCTGTGTGAACACGTGTGTCTAAGTGGGTGTCAGTGTGAGTGACAGCATCTGTGTCTAGGTGTGAGGGTGTAAGAGCACACGAGTTCACCGTGTGGTGTGTGAGTGTGCAGTGTGTGCATGGGTGGCGTGTGACTGTGTGTGTGCCCGGTGTGGTGGGGCAGCATCTGTCCTGACACAGGTAGGTAGCCCCGCTCTGAGGAGCAGACGCCCAGGTGGAGTCACATGTGACGACAGCACATCCTGACCGTGGATGTCGGTGTAGGGTTTTGGGAGGATCCTGGGGGACTGCTCTGTCTTTGGGTGCAGGGTGTCGCTTGAGGGAGATGCCGGTCACCCGCTGGCCTCTCCTCACCCCGTCTTCCCCATGCCCGCGCTGACGAGTGCCAGCCTGTGGCTGCTGCAGGTGGCTTGGCCCCGTGTCATGCTAGGTCCGAAGCGTTTGACCTTACTCTTACCTGTTATTAACTGTCATCCCAGGATCTGACGCATGGGGGTCGCTGTCTTATGCCTGTTTGGACTCGGCCAGACTCCAGTTGGGGCTCCTCGGGGGGACAGCGCTGCTGTGGTCACTGCTGGCCACTCCCGGGGTCGCTTGTGGTGCCGGGTGGTGGGGGAGGGGGGACGGGGGCCCCCAGTTAACAAGCTGTGTTATTAGAGCAGCTGTGTTGCATTATGAGCTGCCTGCCAAACACCTTCTGGAAATCAAAGCTCAAAGCTGCCTTTGTAACTCTAGTTTGCATATTTTCTGCCTGGGATGGAGGCGTTTGCTTTGGCATCCTGGTGCCTATATATATAGCCACTTGCTTTCATCGGGGCTGCCTCGAGCTTCCAGCAAACAGGGCAGGGGCGGGGGGGAGGCGGGCCTGAGAGCACCCCTTCTTGCCCAGCTGGGGTTTGGAGGGCCAGCAACAGGCCACATGGGTCCCAGGCTAGCCCCCAACCAGGCGTGTGGCTGGGTGCAGACTTGTCCTTTAATCATAGACCAGGGCGCATGCACGCTCACTCTCTGGTCCACGCGCCGCGTCACTGAGCCCAAATGTACGATTGTGGTGAACAGGGCTTTTGGCTGCTTGTGGGAAACACACCTACGTTCAAACAACTTCTCCGTGGAGCTGTCCCACGTTGTGTGACAGGGACAAAGAGTGACCGGCCTGTGCTCCATGCCCTCCAGTCACCTTAACAATCGGGAGAGAGGAGAAATCCCACCTTCCCCCACCAACTCCCAGTGCTTGGGTTACCAGGACTCTATGGCGGTGAGCCCGGTCTCCTGGAGAAGCCCCCAACACAAAGGAGAATGGGGGAGCTGAGGAAAAGTGGCATTGTCCAGCCGTGTTTAGGCAATGAGCTGGGAGGCAGCAGGTGGGGGTCTCAGGCAAAGCCTCCTTCTAGAGACAGGTGAGAGAGCCACCCAGGACACAGTCTCTCCCCCTGCCCCCACCTGCCCCGTCATCTTCCAGGCTCCCATTGTCAGATGAGGGACATCAAGCCAGCCATGACCCCAGGAAGATAGGGGAAGACACAGGAGTGGCTGTGGACTGTGAGATCTTTGCACCATGCAGTGCCGACCGGAGGGGCCACTATGGGCCCAGACAACACAGACTCCTCACCCACTGCCACCAGCCACCCACTGCCACCAGACACCTACTTCCATCAGATACCCACGATCTCCCAACACCTATCACCAGCATAATGCCTCATGGATGCACTGTCCAAGAGGGAGAGAGAGAGGCTACACCTGGCTTCCTTATCAGGTCCTGCCTGTGGGTCCGGACCACGGCATGCTCTGGTCTTGGGATGGGTTTTACCATGAGGCAATAGTGGCTGTGTTGGCTAGAGAAACAAATCCCGAGACACTCACAGAGGTGTCAGAGAGAGCTTTATATCAAGAAGTAATTGTATATCAAGCAAACATGCTGGGCTGGTCCAGATCAAGTTCCTCAGTCTGATACTAGTCCATAAGTCCCTCTCCAGAGCCATGCAGCACCTGCGAAGATGCAGGAGAATCACAGGCCGGCGGTGTACAGCCTTGTAGGCCCGATGGCCACGGATGCCTCCCCAGGGCTCTGGATGCCATCTGCTTGGCTCGACATGCATGCCAACTGAAGTGAAGCAGAGAGGGGAGGTTCTCAGGACCCTTCTGATAAGAAGGCCTCGCCCATCAGGAGGTACCAGTAGGCTGTGACCTGATCACCAGGCTGGACTCTACCTCACGCTCTATTTATAAAGTTGATGCAGGATTATGTGGCTGCGGCAGTGGCTGTTGGATGGGGTGTGGGGTCCACGTCACGGAGCTGGAGAGGCTGAGATGATCCACTCTGATAGAGACTCCCAGCATGGGGACTCCAGGAGCCGCTCTGATCGGCCCATGGGGTTGCCATGGGGTTGCCATGCTTTGCAGTCGACTTGGGGTGGGGGGGGAAAGGTGTCTTGTAGTGGGAGCGGGGCTGATCAGAGGCTCTGAGAATGAAACAGTGACACCTGTCAGTGTGGAAGGCTCAGGGCCGATGGTGGGGTGTGTCCTGTCTAGGAGTTCCCCACAGAAGGTCCCTGCACAGCTGGCACGGGGGTCAACACTGGCACCCCCAGACCTTGGATTAAGGGCAAGAACATGGCTGTAGATTGCTTCCAGTTTCAGCGAGGAAGTCTGAATACGCCTAGGATGGTGTTTGGAGTCCAGCTTGAACCTCGTCTGAGCTGGCAGAGCCAGCCAGGCTCCAGGTGTTTGCAGACCTCTGCCCTCTGCAGAGCAGGGGCGAGCCTGCCCTCACTTTGCACCACACTGCTGCCCTCTGGGACTGGCATCTGTGATGTGCTCAGAGAGGGAGCCGGTGCTGGAGGCAGCCCCTTCTGCTGGGGCTCCTTTGGCACAGGTGTGAAGCCAAGTTGATGTTGGCTGGCCACTTCTCCCCCACAAGCAGCTCTGTTCCAGGTTGCACCAGCACCCTTGAGGATGCTGAAGATCTGGGGATGCCTCAGGAAGTTGGGGACCCCTCCCCTAGGCTTGTGATCATGCAGCTCCTCTTCACAGAGCAGGCTTCCTGGGGACGGGGGGCTTAGGGGCTGACCACCTGCTACTCGGGGCAATTGCTGGGGCCACACACAGACTCATGTTTTCTAAAATAGAGACTGTTTCCCTCAGTACAGAAATATCTTGGACAAGAGCCATGCCATGCATTTTTAATGTGAAGGGAGCCACTGCCAGATCGGGCATGTCCCAAAGCTTTAACTGGAGAGGATTCGGTTCTCAAATAAACCCAACCAGACCCCCGCCAGTGAGCAGATTCCCCCGCACGGTGATGTTGCCAGGGCCCTTCATGTGTAGTGAGCCTCCACGGGCTCCGAGCCCCCAGGTCTCCTTCAGGAAGACCTCTTCAGGGAGCTCAGGTCTCCCTCTGAGCTCGGGTCAGAGTCCCCTGCAGAGAGTGGGTGGCTCGGACACAGCCTGAGGACCGTTGGAGATTAGGCTGCCTATCTGCTTCTGAGGGCCACAACCTGGAAAACCCGACTGAGCAATCCTACTCTGCAGGCTGGGCACGGATTCAGGAGCAACAGTGAGGGCTGTGTGAAGGGGCAAATGCAGATGGCCAGGTTCCAGTCCCAGAGTGCTTGGTAAATCGGGACCCCGAGAATCTGCTTCCCTAATCAGGCTGCCGCCGCCCCAGGAACTCCACTTTGAGAACACTGGTCTGGTCTCAGGGGCTGTGTGATCTTGTCCACGTGGACCTTTGGGGAGCCCTGGTGGGGTGGAGGGGTGGGTGTCAGACTGCTCACTGCAAGGTCGTGGTTCAAAGCCAGCAGCTGGTTCTGGGAGAACGAGGATGCTGGCTGCTCCATGCATGTAACTTATTGGAAGGTGGACATGGGATCTTACTGCCAAGTAACCACTGCAGAGGACAACTGCCCAGGCCACAGCCAGTTTACTCGCTGAAAACAAGCACGCAGACCAGCCGAGGGCAATGTTCTCAGGGGCCTGCGAGTATTGGTCATTCATGGGGTCTGACCTGACCCTGCTGGGCCTATTGGTCATTCACAGGTCTGACCTGACCCTGCTGGGCCTGCTGGGGCTGGGCCTTCAAGGCCAACTCGACCAACGGGATGTATATCTATCGGTGGTGTGTATGTCTGATTTGTGTGTTGTTGCTGTGTCTGGTGTGAATGGTGTGTGTGTTCCTGTACTGGTGGCATGTGTCTCTGTGTTGGCAGTATGTGCTTCTGGATTCTGTGTCTGTGGTGGTGATGTGTGGTCTCTGTGTTGCTAGTGTGTGTTGTTAGTTTACATGTATGTGTCTCTGTGCTGATGGTGTATGCGTCTCTGTGTTGGTAGTGTGTGCATCTGGATTGTGTGTGTCCATGGTGGTGTGTTATTTTGGGTTGTGTGTGTCTGTGTTGGTATTGTGTGGTCTCTGTGTCCATTTGCTGGTGTGTGTTGGTAGTGTATGTGTGTGTGTGTGTCTCTGTGTTGATGCTGTATGTGTCTGTGTGTTGGCGGGTGTGGTCTGTGTCTGTGTGTGTGTGTTGGTAGTGTGTATCTGGGTTGTGTGTGTGTCTGTGTGTTTGCAGTGTGTGGTCTTTGTGTGTCTGTTTTGGTGTTACGTGTTGGTAGTGTGTGTGTGTCTCGCAGGGACCTTTCCTGGGCTCCTTCTCCTCAGTCTGGTTGGGGGGCAGGCATGGTGTGTGTGTGTGTGTGGGGGGGGATTTGTGTCAGGGTCTGGACTTCACTGCAGACTGAATCAGTCCCACACAAACAGATACAGTGTTCATTAGCATGACCTTGGAGTCTATTTTTGTTTCTGATTTTTTTGGGGGGCATCACTGCCCTCTCGTGGTGGGAGTAGGAGGCCCAGCCTTTGCTCCTGTGGTGCCGCTGCTGGAATTGAACCTCCATCCCAGTGGGCTGCAGACCCACGCACAACCACTACGCCACCGGAGCTCGACCTCTATTTTTGTTTCTGAAGGAAGGAAAAATCATCCTTGGATGAATGACAACCTCACGTATGTATAGCAGGGACCCCTGACTGTTAACTGGAGCCCCCAAATAGATTATAGACCAAACCCCTAAACTGACCATGGGCAGAGCCCCCAAACTGATTATAGATCAAGCCTCTGAACTGACTCAGTGTTCTTCACCCAGAATCCCTGATGGTGTGAAAATAGGAAGGCAGGGTGCCCAGTCCTGAGTGGCACAGAGGACTTGGTCTCAGCAGGGGTGGCTTGGGGACAGCAGGTGGGAGGAGCCAGCTGAGGTCCTGGGCAGATCCGAGTTGGGAGGGGAGGACAGTTGAGGACACGGGCAGGCTGCTGAGGGTCTAAGGAGCCAGATGGACAGACTTTTCCCAAGGACAGGAAGGCAGTCACCAGCATGATCTGCCTGCCGGATATTCCCCGGCCAAAGAGCGCGTGCCCGAGGATCTCTGCAGAACACGCTTCTCGAACTTCTCAATCTTGCAAATGTTCCTGAGTAGGGGCTCTTCCTTCGCAGGGCTGCGTTCTCGTCTCTGTCCCCACAGAGGCAGGGAGCAGCCACAGCGAGGCTGAGCCTCAGAGACTCGAGCCTTTCTGAGAACTGCCAGGGACCATGCATTTATAAATTAGACTCCGAATGTGCCTATCTGCATGCTTGTGCGTGTGCACACATAGGTGTGTGCGTGTATGTGTGTGCATGTGTGCGTGTGTGTACATGTGTGGGGAGGGGAGGTATGAGGGCTGCAGAGTCAAGGAGATGATGTCCTGTGTTACTGCTGAAGCCCCTGGAGTCTCCCTCCCTCTTTTCTCTGGTTTCCAACAAACCGGGTCACAGAATGGCAGAGGCTTAACGGAGGGTTTATTGTTGCTGTTGCTGTTTACTGTTGGCTTCTCACCAGCCGTCGGAGAGGCGGCTGCTCCACACCAGCTTCTTTGTGACCCATCCAAGTTCCCTCTGCAAAGACAGCACAGTCGCTGTGTAAGGGCATGTCGGGCCTGCAAATGCAGAGGTGGTCAGTAGAGATGTCCACACATAGGTGCCTTCAGGGAGTCCTTGTGGTGCCCAGCACCCCTTTATTGTCACGGTCACTATCCCCAATGTGGGCACGCTGGCTGCTGGCTTGGCATCTCCCACAGACACTGCAGGGAATCCCTTCTGGACTCCTGATTTTGCCTCATCCCCTAGAGTACTGCCCCCACCCCTTGCCTGTCTGACACAGCCACTCTAGTCTGTGCTGCCCTCTGGGAGACCCTCCTTTCTCCTGGCTTCCTGGCCCATGAGCCCCCCACCCACCCGCCCCAGGGCCCCAGCCAGCCAATTCTGCCAGGGTGGGAGACGTCTATTCTCCTGACGCTCAGAGACCCCTGATCCTGCTGGATGTGTCAAGGGCAGAGGCCACAGCAAGGGCTCTGCACACTCACGGCCAAGCAAGACAGACAGACTTGCCTCCCTCCACGAAACAGCAGCTCCCCTTCCCCCAATGCCCCATCCAGGCTGCTGCTGGATCCAAGTTCTGGGGCGTGAGGCTATCCTCAGTCAGCACTCCCTCCTCCTTCTCTCTAGAGCATCATCACATGAGGGTCCCCTAAGGGGCATGTGGGCTACCACGCTGACTCTGCCCTGTGTCTGGCCCTATCTCCACCACCCCCCCCCCCCACAGTCTTAGCATCTGCCCAAATCTGTGTCTTCCCCCTTCTTTCTAGGGGTCAGCACATGATGTTTCAAGATGAGGAATATGGGCTTCCAGGTGATTCATGGACAGCAGCACCCCCGCATCTTGTGGCACCCACCTCTCTGGTCTTGGCTTTTTGGTCTGAATTTCCTCTCAGGCTCTCGGCCTCCCCCCCACCCCTGTGTAGTCTTTGTCCCTTCATCTGTTCCCTTGACTTTCAGCAACATTGTAGCACCATACTTTAAAACAACGTACATGCATTTCATTTGTCTGATTACTCGCCCAACTAACATATAAACATTCATCAGCCTAGTGTTAGCATAATCACATGTAGCATTTTCCAATCTCGGTTTCATTACACGCCTCAGGTTGATCCACGGGTTCCCAGCTCCATGGTGGAGGGCATGGCCTGCAGCACTATGTGGGAAGATGACCTTCTCCTGACTCGGAGGTGTTCTACCTCCTCCCCACCTGGGGTGGAGCTGCCTCGCCAGGGCACCCTGAGGTGCTTGGCTGGAGCATGCCAGTCAGCTTCCTGAACTTGGCCGCTGTGGCCCAAGACTGGCTGTGCCGTGGGCTTCCTCGAGCGGTGCTCCAGGGTCCTCCAGCTTTGCGGTTGTCGTGTCCAGCAGCAGGAAGCCTGGGCCTCACTGCTCCCTCCGCAGAATGACCGATCTGTGGTGAGGAGAGGGCGGGCACACGTGGCTCACAGGGAGCCGGCTCCAGGACTGGCCAGCTGTGAAGGGTCCGCCTTTCATCAACTCACCCTCTTGTGCCCTGGAGCTGCCCTGGGGTCCTGGAAAGTCAGCGAAGGATGGGCAGAGGTGTTCCAATGTGGTGAGGGAGGGGGTGCTAACCCCACATGCCACCCTTCCTTGTGTGGGGACTGCCTGGCAGTGGTGACCTTGGTCCCTGCAGCTGGCCCTGGATGACCATCAGGGAGAGCTGTCCATCCCCACTGCAGGCCTGGGAGGGGCAGTGTGGGCTGTAGACCTAAGGGGTTCTCTTCTGGGCTGACACAGGCCCCCAGCCCCCAGGTGTGACCACCCCCTGAGGGTGCAGCAGGGGTTTGGCTGGGCTGGCTTTCAGAGACCAGGGCCATCGTGTCTGATGTCCCTCTGGATGGCCCTCAAGTCCTCCATCAGTGTGCCCAGGCCTCTCCTCAGGCAGGGGACACAGCCTTCCTCCCCCTAGAGCAGGGCCCATGAGGAGGACGGAGTCTCCTTCCAGTGGACAGATGCTGCACTCAAGTCTGCCATCACCAGGACTTCACGCCCTCCATCAGCAATGAGTCTGTGGCTTCCGGGGCCCGGTAAAACACATGGAGTGATTCTCCTGGAATCTGAGAGGCTGCCTTGGGCCCCGTGAGCTAGCCTCGTTCCAAGGATGCCTTGGACTCTGACCAGTCAAACCTGCGGCTGACTGGGTCAGCATCACCCTGGGACCCAGCCTGGGTGTCCTCCCTCCTTGGAGATGTGGCGTGAAGGGTTCTCTGGGAGCAGGAAGGTTGCAGGAGGCCAGTCGCTGGAGAAAGATGTCCCACTCGGTGAAGCAGAGGGGCAGGGAAGGGGTGAGCAGCCCTCCAGCAGATGGGTGGACCTGGCAGTTGTGCCAATGGGCTCAGGTGGAGGCACAGAGAGGATGGAGCAGGACAGGGCAGCGTGGCCTTTTGCTGTGCGTTGGGTCACTGTGGGGCAGAACCAGTTCGATCACAACTAACTGTGGGGCAGAAGTGGGAATTGGCAAGGCAGGCACATAGAAAGACACCTGGGGCTGGTGAAAACACTTCAAGGATGCCTTCCCCCCCTTTCCTTTGGTGGCTTTCCTGGCCCAGATGCAGGAGGCTCACCATGGCAGATGACAATGACCATTGCTTCTTAGCTTCAGATTCGCAGACAGCACAGTTGCCATGGAAAATCCCCCAGTTACCCTCTCCCCCAGACCTCTCACCCCAGACAGCGCAGCATCGAGGGCCCATCTGGGGACCCAGGAACCTCGCCCGGGAGCTCAGGATGCTCCTGTCCTTTTCTCTGCGCTCCCGTCCCTGGCGGGGCTAACTTCTCTTGCCCCAATTAAGCACCCGGGACCCTCTCTCAGGAGCTCTGAAATAAGCCTTCGAATGGTTTTCTGCCTTTGCCTTCTTTTTTCCTTGCCATCGCCAAATCTCCCTCACACTAACAGCAGCCACAGCCACAGAAGCAGAGCCAGCCTCGCAGGGAGCGTAACCAGGCTCGGTGGCAGCCAGGGAGGCCGGTGCCACAGGGGTGCGCAGTCACCAGAGCCCTCTAACGGGACTCAGTGTGCTGAGGGCTTCTAAGAAGCAGCTTACTGTCAGGTCTAGTTGGATCTGCGATGATTTTGAATTCAGCCGTACAAGCTTGTTTCTCAATGACTTCCTGTAGTGGTTGGTTCAGGCCCAGGCAGTGCTTCCATGTTCTGCTCTGTCTTTGTGAGCTTCAGCTGCTCCAATTGAGAGGCTCCCTTGCATGTCAGACTGGGTTGACCAGAGAAACAAATGCAGTGACACTCATATATGTGTAAGAAGGACCTTTATAGCAGAAGTAGTTATATATTTTGAGAAAACATCCCAATCCAGTCCAACTCAAGCCTGTAAGTCCAATAGTCATCCATCAATCCCTCTTTAGGCTCACGCAGCCACATGCAATGGTGCAGGATGCAGGAAGATCAGTGGCACTGGAAGCATCTCCAGGGCTCTGCCAGCAACCAGGGTTGGCCAGCAGGAAGGTGAAGGCAGAGAGAGGGAGTGAGGGTAAGTTCCCAGGATCCTCCTTATGAGAAAGCCACACCCACAAGGAGGCATCATCAGGCTGTGACTTGATTGATTGGTTGAATACCACCCCTACACTTTCATCCATCTTCAAGTTGACAAGAAATGATGTAATTGCCACACCTTGCATTTGCAGAAGTCCTCTGTTTTCAAGACCACCTCTGTCCTCTCCTCGTGACCTTCTTCCCTGGTAGAGCATCCCCAGTGAGTCAACCAGCATCTCTCTATCCACACTGCTGAGAAGCAACCAGGATTCTCCTTTGGCAGTCTACAATACAGCCAACATACTGTGCTAATGTCACTGTCCAACACATCGATTCTATGACAGAGGGGTGGTTTCTTAATGAGGAAAGACACCTCCTCGATCAAGTGCAACTCGGGACAAGTGACCTGCCCAAGGATTGATCTCACTCTTTGCTTGTTGATCACCTTGATTATTTTTCTGTCTCCATTTTCTTCGATTCTGTGCTTATGATTCTGCTTGCTTCTGGCTTACTTCGCTCTTCCCATCCCAGGCTCATGTAGCAGAGGCTTAGACTGTTGGCTTGAGGCTTATGTTCTTTCCTAATGTGTGCTTCCAGGATTTAAAACTTACCTTTCATGGTCGCTTGAAGAGCATTTCAGAAATTGTATATGGTGTATTTCCCTTTTCATTCAGTTAAGTGAATCTTGTGATTTCCTGTGAGATGTTCTCTTTGACCTGTGGGTTCTTTAGAAATGTGAGGGTTAGTTTCTAAGTGTTTAGGTATTTTCTTTTATCATTATCTATTACTGCTTTCTAGCTTGATCCCACGTGGCCGGAGGGATACACTTTGGATAACTTTTTAGTTTGTGGAGGTCTGTGGTATGGTCTAGGAGATGTTTGATATTTTGGCAACCATTCTATGGGGAGTTGAAAGGAAAGTATTTTTTGCTGCAGTTGGGTGGACTGTTGTATACATGTCATTGATCATGTTGGTTGATAGTATTGTTGTGTTACATATGCTTATTGAGTGTTCATTTCGTTGTTCTACCAGCTGTTGAGGGGAGTCTTTGTTCTATAGCTGTAATTGTGGGTGCTAATCTCTCTTTTCAGTTCTTTCAGGTTGTGTCAGATTGTGCAGCTATGTTGTTTGGGGCACATGTGTTTAGGAGTGCTATGTCTTCTGGTTGATTGGCCCTTTCTCATTGTGAAATGCCATTTTCTGTTTCTGGTGAGCTTCCTTGCTCTGAGTCCACATTGTCAGACATTAGTATATTCATTCCAGCTTTTCTTTACTTGACATTTCATGATACAGCCTTTCCCACCCTTTCCACCTCTCCAGCCCTTATCATTTTTATGTTTGAAGTGAGTTTCTTGTGGACATATAGCTGGGTCATGCTTTTTAGTCAATTCTTATAGTCTTTTTACAATTGATGCATTTAGACCACTTTCGTTACTGCCACTACTGACATTTTAGAGTCTAGGGCTTTTCTTGTATGTCCTCTCAGCAGTTGTTTTCATGCTTGTCCTGCCCTCCTGTGGATTACTTAGCCATCTATTAGAATTTCCATTTTAACTAACCTTTAGTAATTTTAAAGTGTACTTCTTTGTACAGGTGATGATTTGGTTCTGACTTGGAATCAGATTGGAAGCCTTACCAAGGACATCCAGTATGCAGATGACACCATGTTGTACTTAAGGACTTAAACCACTTACCATGGGAGAGGGAGAAGCAGAGGGAAGGAAGAAGGTTAGCAAACCCAGGGACAAGGGAACAACAAGTGATCCAAAGCCAACTGTGACAGGGTGAAAGAAGTCTGGTAGGGATTGCTGGTTGGACAAGAGGGAAGTAAAAGGAAATAGAGGAAAGAACTAGGAGGCAAGGGGCCTTTAGAGAGGTCTAAATACAGGCACGCACATATGTAAATATATTTATAGATGATGGGGAAATAGGCCTATGTGCATATATTTATAGGTTTAGTATCAAAGTAATGGATGGACATTGGGCCTCCACTCAAGTACTCTCTCAATGCAAGAAAATTTTGTTCTCTTAAACTGGCATTCCATGATTCTCACCTTCTCAACATGATTGCTGACGAAAAAGTGGGTACATAAGCAAATGTGGTGAAGAAAGTTGATAGTGCCTAGCTATAAAAAGATATAGCATCTGGGGTCTTAAAGACTTGAAGATAAGTGCACATGTATCAGAGAAGCAACAAAGTCCACATGGAGGAAGCACACCAGTCTGTGTGATCACAAAGTATCAATGGGATCAGGTATCAGGCATCAAAGAACAAAAACTCATATCAATGTGTGAGTGAGGGGGAGTGTTGATTGAAGACCCAAAGCCCATCTGTGGGCAACTGGTCATCTCCTTACAGAAGGATCGCAGGGAGGAGATGAGCTGGTCAGGATGCAGTATAGCAATGATGAAACATACAACTTTCCTCTAGTTCTTTAATGCTTCCTCCCCCACCATTATCATGACCCCAATTCTACCTTACAAATCTGGCTAGACCAGAGGATGTACACAGATACAGATGGAAACTGGAAATACTGGGAATCCAGGGCAAATGAATCCCCAGGACCAATAATGAGAGTAGTGATACCAGGAGGGGAAGGGGAAGGTGGGGTAGAAAGGGGGAACTTATCACAAGGATCTACATATAACCCCCTCCTGGGGGATGGACAGCAGGAAAGTGGGTGAAGGGTGATGTAGGACAGTGTAAGACATGGCAAAATAATAATACTTTATAAGTTATCAAGGGTTCGTGAGGGAGGGGGCAGTGAGGGAGGGGAAAAATGAGGAGTTGATACCAAGGGCTCAAGTAGAAAGCAAATGTTTTGAGAATGATGATGCCAAAAAAAGTACAGATGTGCTTGACACAATGGATGTATGTTTGGATTGTTATAAGAGTTGTACAAGACCCCAATAAAATGGTTTGAAAAAGAAACACCAATGAGGATGAAAGCCTACAGCCTTGAGTATGGATTACAGGACAGGCTACACCTCAGCACAGAGCAAACACAAACCCTTAGAATGGCACCTGTTAGCCACTTTATGATAAAAGGAGAAAGGATTAAAATTGTCAAGGACCTCACCGTGCTTGGGTATGCACAGTGCCCATGGGCGCAGCAGCCAAGAAATCAAACAGCACTTTGCATGGAGTGGGTCTGCTGCACAAGCACCATGTAAAGCGCTGAAGAGCCAGGATATCCCTTTGAGGACAGGTGCGCCTGTCCCCAGCCTGGGCGTGGTCGACCCCTCACATGCATGTGAAGCTGGGCAGTGAAGATGGACAGCCACAGGCTCGATGTCTTTGAATTGCGGTGCTGGTAAGGAACATCGAATGCACCACAGAAGGCTGAAGGCCCAGCAGATCTGTGCTGGGAGAAGTCCGGCCAGGTGGGAGAGATGTGCTGCGCTCACTGTGGACACGTTCTCTGGAGGGACCCGTCTCTGGAGAGAGGCATGCTGGTTGAGAAGCGGAGTGTTAGTGACAAAGAGGCAGGCTCAGCCAGGTGGAGTCTCACAACGGGCTTGGGCACAGGGATGATCGTGAAGATGACACAGGTCTGGGCAGTGCTTCTTTCGGTCCTGGACAGGGTCCTTATGAGTTGGAACTACAAACATTTTGATTTGATTTCAAACTGGAAGGTCGGGAAAAAATGATAAGCAATATTATGGTTTTTTGGGAAAAAGGTGTTCTCTACAGGAGACTTTGCTGCTTATGTAAAAATATTCTTAGTCTCTTAGCCAGTGTTACTTTCAAGAAGTTCTCAATGAACTCAACTCTGGCACCAAGCTGCAACTCCACGCTTGGAAAGTTTAAGCCCCCCAAAAGCATGGAAGCGCACAGGAAGGAGAGCTGCGTCTTTGAATGGGATGCCGGCGGGGTCACGAGCGTTGATGAAAGGCCACAGATTGGGGGCCTGATGACTGATGAGTGACACACAGAGCTGCCAGTGATAATGCCAGAGAGAAGACAGAGCTGAGAGGGAGACGGGCAGGGCCGAGTGGGCTCTTGTCCAGCGAGAGCAGACACAGATGTGGCAGCCACACCACAGCTGTCCACTGTCCCATCTCTGCCTCTTTCAGTGTCCACACGAGTTAGTGCTGCAGCCCACCCTCTGGTCCAGCCGCATGCACTTCATCTTGCCTTCAGTCGGAGAGCTCCCAGCTGACGGCACCCCCGACTCATAAGCATTTTAATGCGCAAGTAAATGGGATGCTGTTAAATCAGCAGAGGCTGAGACAGCGGGGCCCTGCAGGGGATAGGCAGTGCTCCCCAAAGACAGGGTGTCCACATCCTTACCCCTAGAATGGAGGATGTGACCTTATGTGGACAAGGTGTCCTTGCTGATGGGATTAATAAAGAGTCCTGTGATGAGGTCATTTGGGATTAGGGGGGTGGGGTGGGGGAGACCTCCAGCCAATGACTAGTGTCCTTGCAGGACAGAAGAGGGGAGCTCAACACTCACAGTGGGAAGAGAGACGAGAAGACTATGACTGAAGACGGGATGCCTCAGGCCCTGGGGCTGGGATCAGGAGGGACTGCCATCCAGGGTCTTTGGGGAGAGTCTGGCTCTGCCCACCCCTTGGGCTGCTTACCCACCTCCAGCTGTAAGAGGTCAGTTCTCTGCACTTTACATTGGTGGTCACTGGTCCTAGGAGCCATAGGAAGTGAAAAAATGCCCCTCATGCATCGGGCTCCCTGCCCATCCTGCCCTCTGCCCGCCCTGGTGTGTCTTCAGAGGGGGTGGGCCTGTGTAGAGATGGCCCACCTGTGTGTTGCATTGAGCTCCCCCTGGGCAAGACCAGGGCTGGGAGGGGCAGCAAGGGTAGGGAGAAATGCACACATTAGCTTCCAGCTGTTCTCCAGACCGCTCATACTGGCGATGGTCCCACTGTAGGTGTTGTGTCCTCTGCAGACGCTGTTCCCCCTACAGGCACAGTTCCCCAAGCAGATGCTGTTCCCCGTGCAGACGCTGTTCCTTCTCAGGCCACTCTTCTTGCAGGTGCAGGCCCCTTATTCATGCTGTTCCCCCTGCAGGCACAGTGCAGGCACCTGCTGGGATGGCATTCCTTCTCCCACTTCAAAGACAGAAGAAGCAGCTCAGACTCGCGATGCCCCCCCTCCATGCTGGCGCTGTCCTCGTGGGTTGGAAGCTCGCTCTGGATTCCTGGTCCCTTGCCTGTGCCCTGCTCACCACCTTGTAAGTTGCCTGAGGACTGGTTCTGAGCACAGCCCCCCTCCCCACTGCTGAGGAGTCCCCTCTGCCTGGGAGGCCCCGTGTGCAGGGTGCGACTTGTCCACCATTTCCACAGCTGTGACTAAGGCACTTCTTGGTGCCTCAGAACTGCCAACATTTTGCCCGACAGCCGGCCCTCACTGCTAGGGATTCCTATGGTCAAGCAGATTGACCCTGGGTGGCCCTCTGTGTCCAGATAGAGTCCCAGCCTGTGGACATGGAATGGGCAGGCTTCCTGAGGACGGGCATGATGAAAAACTCTCGTGAAATATTTAGGATACCGGCACATACACTGGCTCCCGATTTCAGGGACATCTCATTGACCTTCCTTCTGCCCGCAGCTGCCCACAGAAATCATAGTATCATTTTGATAGGATAATCAAGGGCAAAACACATTATGAGTTTCAGGACACTTTCAGGAAAATGACATATTTAAAACAGGGAGGTGTCTTCTAAGGAGAAATGACCAGTTTGGGGAGAGTGGTGTTCTTAAGAGATGGGGACGTAATTGAGCAGCAAATTACCCCTTGCAGCTGGCATCCTCACCGAGTGAATCCCAAACAGCCTGGAGAGATGGGAAGGGGGATGTGTTTGCAGGTGGGATCTGCCCAGGCCCAGAGACACCATCAGCCCATGAAGTCCATGGGGAGGGCAGTGACGAGGCTGTGTGGAGCCCAGTTTGCTGAGGGACAAGGACACGGGTGGGCAGGCAGATGTCTGCATGCCCAGGGCAGTGGTGCTGCTGTTGGAAGATGGAGGACGTCAAGCAAAGGCCCCTCTGTGTCGATCTGTGTCAGAGACCTCTCTCTCAGACCTCAGGGAGGCGAGGCTATGGCATGCTGGATGGGAGGCAGGTGGGCTCTCAGAACTGGGCAGGTTCTTATTTCTCAGTAGGTGACGGATGTTGGGGACTTTGCTCTGATCAAGCAAATGTGGAGCTCAGGTGGTGGAAAGAGGAGCTGATACCAAGGGCTCGAGTAGAAAGAACATGTTTTGAAAAGGATGATGACAATGTATGTAGAAATGTGCTTGATACCATGGATGCATGGATTGTTATAAGAGCTGTAAGAGCCGCCTAATGAAATGATTTTTTAAAAAAAGTACATTTCACACAATTGAAATCTGGTAACCAGGAAGTCAGTGCCAATGCAGAGTGACCCCTCCCACGCCCTCTTTCTCCCCGCCCCCCCCTCCACCGATGCATCAGAGCAGGACTGTGCTTCATAGGGCTTTTAAGACTTTAAGGGGCAGGTCCCCAGGCTGTTCATCGGAGGCACCTGAAGCTCCCTGTGGCTGATTAGCGATCCTGTGCTTCACCGTCCACCCAAACCAGGGACCTGGCCAGCAACAAGAGACCAGTGCACTGGCGGCCTGGAAGTCCTTGCTGATGGAGAGTCCGGACTGAAGCCTTCAGGAGGGGTTAGGACGCAAGGTAAGGAAGACCAAGAACCTCACAGCGAGACCCACAGGCCACCTCATGATCAACAGAGAACAGGCTGAAGTTGCCAAGGATTCAGTCTTGCTGGGATCCCCAATCAATGCCCAGTAGCTCAAGCCACATATCACATGGGGTCAGCTGACACACAAGACCTCTATCAAGTGTCAGAAAGCAGAGATGTCACTGTGAATACTACGTGGGCCTGACTCGAGCCTTGGTGCTTCCTGTCATCTCCCCTCCCGTCCCTGTGGAAGTCGGGTTTCGGTGAGGGAAGAGTGAAGCGTGGGTGTGCCTGTGTTGTGGTGTTGGAGAAGTCTGCTGACTGGACCCCAGGCCTAAAGGAGAATGAATCGGCCTGCCCGTGAAGAGGGAGAGCCCAGTGCCCTTGAGGACTGAGGGTGGCGAGATTTGATCTCACGGACTGTGTGAGTCTGGGTAGACTAGAGAAACAAATTCATAGACACGCATATGGCTATAAGGGAAAAGTTTATATACAAGAGGAATGGAACATTGAGAAAGCATCCCAACCCAGTCCAGTCCAAAGTCAGAAGTTTGATATTAGCTCCTATGTCTGATACCAGTTTATGAAGTTTCCTTCCGACTTACGAAGTACATGCAATGACACGAGGACAATCACAGGCCAGTGGTGCAGAGTCTTGTGTGTCCGGTGGCCATAGAAGCATCTCAGCACTGGCAGGAGTCTCCATGTGGCTTCTCTAGTCCCAGAGGGCTGGTTCCGTCAGGGCAAGCCCATGTGGCCTCTCCTCCGCCTCCTTCATTCTCCAGGAGTCAGGATCGATCGGCACGCCTCCATCTCGTCTTGTCTGTAGACCGGCTCCAAGAGACTCAGAGTCCAGTCTCTCTCCTCCAATTGGGAAATCCCACGAGACTTCCCAGAATCCTCAGGAGAAAGCCGGGCCCGCACAGAGGCCTCATTGGTTATCTCCAGATTAACGGCTAGACTCCACCTCTACATCCCATTCATGAAATGGACATCAAGTACACAACTGCCACACGGACTCTGGACACGTCATCCATCAGGAGAGCGTGGTTCCTGGAGAAGGACATGGTGCTGGACAGGCTGGACCGACACAGTGACCACAGCAGCGGGTTCCCGTGTAACCAGGGTGGCAGGCCGTGTTTGTTCGGCTGTCTGTGGGGCCCTGGAGTCAGGATGGCACCACCACCAGCAGGCTCCAGCATCGGCACAGAAGTGAGGCTGGTGCCGGCCCAGGCAGTATGTCCTGCTGTGCACCCTGCCACTATGGCTCCTCCAACCGTGGTTCTTTGGTGCAGTGAGTTGAACTTTGGGCTGCTAATCAAAAGGTCAAGGGTCTGAACACACCCGTGGCTCCGAGAGGGAAGGACGAGGCGGTTTTCTTCTGCAGAGCTGACACTCCGGGGACCCTGAGCCACAGCCTCTGAGTCTGGCTCCACTGCTGTGAAAGAGTTCATGCAGGAACACAGGCATCAGGAGCTCTGGATACACAGGGGCTTCTGGAAAGGAGATGGAAAGGCCTTCTCTTGGCCACTGCCATGTGATCCAGAACAGAATTACATTGTAACTCAACTGGGAAAGGTTTCACCAAGCAGTGTCTTTAAAGACAGCAAAGTGAACACACTCACTGCCATCCAGTTGACTCCGACTCACGGTGACCCTGCAGGACAGGACAGAACTGTCCCTCTGGGTTTCTGAGACAGTCACTTGTTATGAGAGTGGGTCCTGGAAGTTTCTGTGGTCCATGGGAGTGGACCCTGTGGATTTCTGGGATGGTCACTCTCCATGGGAGTGGACCCTGAGGGTTTCTCAGATGGTCACTCTCCATGGGAGTGGACCCTGGGTTTTTTGAGATGGTCACTCTCCATGGGCGTGGACCCTGAGGGTTTCTCAGATGCTCACTCATTATAGGAGTGAAAGGTTTTGAACTGCTGACTCTAAGCTTAGTAGTCCAGCACCTGACCCACGAGGTCCCCTCCGTCTGGCCGTAGCAAGCCCGTGTACAAGGAAACAAAGCCCCGCTTGGTCCTGCACCACCACACAGGGTCGTCCTGCTTGCACCCACTGTATGGTCCCTGTGTCCATCCGCTCCGTGGCTGTCCCTCTGCTTCACAAGCATGATGCCCTTCTCAGGGATTGGTCCCGCCTGATGACATGTCCTCAGCACGTGTGACGAACTCTCTCCATAGACCTGTGTGTTTTTCTAGCTGAGCCAGGTGTGGGGGACTCTTCTTCCTTGTTCCAAGACATCGATTCTTCTCTACACTTCCCTATTCAGGGCCCACCTTTCACAGGCAGACGAGCAGACAGGGCATTTACCGAATGAGACACTGTACCGTTCACAGATTATGGTATGATGAAGATTGATGATGAACATAATTGAGCAATCTCCAGGGTCTGGGATGGAAGGGGGTCTATGGGTGACACCCACCTTGTTGACTCCACTTCTCTGAGTGCCACCTGAGCTGGACGTAGTTACGGATACACCCAGACCACAGACGCCTGCTGTCAGGGACAAGAGGTAAGAGGTGAGGTGCGCTGGGGTGCTGTCCGTGGTTCTGCCTGGGTTTTAGCAGCCTTTTGCTCTGCCCTCTTTCAGCAGCAGGAGAGGGCAACCCTGGCCTCTTCCTTCAGGCCTCTCTTGGGACGGCCTCCCTCCGGTTGGACATTGGCTGTCCTACCCCTCCTGGGGATGGCCAGTGCTCAGGTGACCCTTGTTGATCCTCGCTGTGACTGTTCTCACCAGGCGGCTGCTGCTGCCTTATCTTTAAGCAGCGAAGCCACTGGAGGGTCCCGGTGAGATTCCAGAGCATGGCGCCCCATCCCCCAGCCTCCCCAAAGTCTTTAAGGTCACACAGGCCACACCCACCTGCTTGTAATTTCTAGGAAAGAACCCTACCTGAGCCGTGCTGGGCAAGTGCAGGGCCCTGAGCGCAGCTTCTCGGGGACACGTGGTGCATTGGGCAGGGTCTCTGCTCCTCAGGACATGGTCCAGCAGTTGTTTTCCTTTTCTTTTAAAAGATCATTTTCCTGGGGGCTCACACAACTGATACCACAATCCACCCATTATGTCAAGCACATCTGTACATTTGTTGCCAGCATTATTCTCAAAACGTCGTCTTCCTACTTGAGCCCTTGGTATCAACTCCTCATCCCTTCCCTCTCTCCCACCCTCCCTCCCTCATGAGCCCTGGATAATTTAGAAATAATTATTATTTTGTCATGTCTTATTCTCCCTGATGTCTCCCTTTACTCACTTTCCTGTTCTCCACCCCCCAGGAGGGGGTTA
>PVJH01034568.1:0-20535 GCA_004026705.1 Nesogale talazaci
TTCTTTTTTTAAAATAAATCATTTTATTGGGGGCTCATACAACTCCCATCACAATCCATACGTATATCAATTGTATGCAGGCCACTGGCTTCTCTTTTTTTTTTTTTTTTGCATCACTGCTCTCCGGTGACTTCACTTTCTAAGCAAAACTCTGGCCACACCAATGAGAAGTCTTGACTGATCTCCCCTTCCGCTCCTGGGAGTCCTGCCCACGCAGGTTGTAGAGTCGGGGCTGATTTTCTGAGGACCAGTGGTAGCCCTCCCTGTTGGCCTTCCTCCTGGGGACGTGGGTGTTGAGTGGGGGGGGTCTGAAGGAGAACAGTCTTCATTCCGGGTGCAGCCATAGCTCCAGAAGTATCTTCATCCAGGGTCTGCTGGGGCTCTCTCAGGTGCTGTGAGGAGAGGAGGTGGGAGGCAGGGCTGTCTGTGACAGGCTGGGAGGAGGGCGGGAGAAGGCTGTAGACGTGGAGACAAGAGGAGGCATTTGAGAGCTGTCTAGGCCAGGGGAAATTTGATGACAGACAATGGCAAACACTGAAACATAGAGGGATGAGAACGTGCTTTTCTGCTGCGCTGAGTCCCTTCCAAGGATGACCCATGTCATTCTCCCAGTGGCTCTGGGAGGCGCATATTGTCACTTCTGTACCCATTTGACAGAGAAGAGAGGTGAAGAGACTTGCCCAAGGGCACCCTATTGGCACACAGTGGGGAGGGGGCAGGCTCTGACTGAGCAGTCCGGCTTCCCTTCCTACCTAACTGTCCTGAATTCTTTCCCTCATACGGGTGGACTAGAGAAACAAATCCAAGGACACTCGTATATGTACAGGAAAGCACTTTATACCAAAGAGCAATTGTACACTGAGAAAACATCCCAGCCCAGTCCAGATCGAATCCATAACTCTGATGTTGGTCCACAGTTCCCATCCTAGTCCATAAATTCCTCTTCAGACTCACACAGCACATGCAACGGTGGCGAATGCACGAATATCACAGGCCGGTGAGTGGAAAGTCTTGTGGATCCAGCGGTGGTGGAAGCATCTCAGGGCCAGGGTGGGTGTCCAGGTGGCTCCTCCAGCTCTCGGAGCTCCTTGACAGCAAGGTAAAGCAGAGAGAGAGGAGAGAGAGAGAGAGAGAGAGAGAGAAAGAGAGAGAGAGAGAGAGAGAGATCCAGAATCCTCATGAGAAGGCCACACCCACAAGGAAGCCTCATCAGGCAGTGACCCGATTGAAGACTAGACTTCACCCCTCCACTTGTTTATCAAGTTGGCATGAAATTCTGTACCTACAACACGACCTCTGCTGTGCTAACTGTTCACACACCTTTTCCCCGTGCATCAGTCTTCCTTAGAGTGGGGTAGGAGGTGAGAGGGAGGTGGTAGGATTGCAGGACAATTGATGGGAGTCTCAGAAGGTCATGACCTTGGGCTCCCCACATTGGTTCTGCCTGACGCAGACCTCCTGAAGGTGGCAGAAGTCATGAGATGGGACCTCCCAGAAGGTGGACTTGGCATTCTCTGCTGGGAGGGGACCTCTACCTCAGACCAAATCACGCAGAGCCTCCAAGCCCGCCTTGAGTTCTGACACCTCTTTGCAGTCATCCCTAGACGTCTCTTTGACCCCACCCATCGCATAGGGCAGGAAGACAGTCAGCCTTTGGACTTCCTCAGATCTGGAATGAATAGCCTGCCTACGCCTGTGGAGGAAAGGCCACTGTGAATATCAAACTTAATGCCAAGAGATTTCCATCCAGCCTTGTACTGGAGGTTCTAGCCGGGGTCATTAGGCAAGAAAAAGAAATAAAAGACCTCCAAACGAGAAAGGAAGAGCAAAACTGTGGTCACAGATAACAGGATCTCGCATGGAGAAGATGACGAAGAATATAGTAAAAAGTATTGAGCTGATCAAAGGCTTCAGCAAAGGTGCAGGAGACCCGATCAATACAAAACAAACAACTGTACTTCTACACCCGAGCGTTGCACACTCGGGAAATGAAATTAAGAAAACAATTCCATTTATGACCATCTCAAGAGGAGCAAAACTACTTAGGGATACATTTAAGAAGCCTAGGATTTATTTGCTGAAAATCACAAATGTTGAAAAAATTAAAGACGACCTTAATACATAGAAAGACATCGGTGTTCATGGGGTGCAGGGCTTAATATTAACATGCAGTGTTGACCAAGTTGACCTCCAGATTCAGCACAGTCCCTATTCAAATCCCAGTAGTTTTTTTTTTGGGGGGGGTGGGGGGAAGCAGACCTGGACAAGCTGATCCTAGAAGTCACACGGACACACAAGGAACCCAGAATAACCAAACACCTGTGAAGAGGAATGAAATTGGAGGACTCACAATTTCTGATTTCAAACATCACTACACAGCCACAGTGCTCAAGACTGCGTGGGACTGGGCAAACCACAGATGTATTGTTCAATGGACTAGCATCGGCTGTCCAGAAACAAACTTCGATAGCTCTGGTCAACTGATTTTCTTTTCCTTTTGAATAGTTTTATTGGCAATTCATTCACCTGTCATGCAACTTAATAATTCCATCCTCTCAAGAAGAGTTGTGCAGTCATCACCACATTTGCCTCTAGAACGTTTTCTTCTTGCAGGTCCTCATTGTTGTTCCTGTAATTTTTTTCCCCAGAATTGTGGCAAAAATATGCACCACAAAACGTTCTCTACTTCCACAACTTCTACATGTAGAATTCAGTGTCATTGATGATACTCTTCGTGTTGTACAACCATTATCAATATCCTTTTCCAAATTATTCCACCACCATTGACAGAAATGTAATACCCCCCAAGCAACAACTCTTTCACCCATGGAAACCACAGGTCAAGTTTGGTTTCTTTCTTTTTTTTTTTTAATTGTGTGTTAGTCTGGGTAGATTAGAGAAACAAATTCATAAGCACGTGTATGGATATAAGGGAAAGGTCTATATACAAGAGGAATGGAACATTGAGAAAGCATCCCAACCCATTCCAGTCCAAGGTCATAAGTCCAATATTAGCCCATATGTCTGAGACCAGTCTATAAAGTCTCCTTCCGACTCACAAAGCACGTAGAGTAGAAGCATCCCAGTGCTGGCAGGGGTCTTCCTATGGTTCCTCATTTCCAGAACTCAGGGTCCATCAGCAGTATCCACTGACGGTAGAAACATCTCAGTGCTGGCAGGGGTCTCTCTATGACTTCTCCGGCCCCAGAGGTCTGGTTCCATCAGGGTAAGCACATCAGGGTGGCTTCTCCTCCGGCTCCTCCAGGTTCCAGGACTCAGGATCTATCAGCATGCCACCATCTTGTCGGTAGGTCGACTCCCAGAGATTGAGTCAAGTCTCTCTTCTGCAATTGGGAAAGACCGCGAGACTTCCCAGAATTCTCAGGAGAAAGCCATGCCCACACAGAGGCCTCATTGGCTATCTCCAGATTGACAGGCTAGACTCCACCCCTAGACTCCCAATCATGAAACTGACACACGAGTTCATGACTGCCACAAATAGTTTTCTTGATATAATATTCATACATCGTACATTTTCATGGTTAAATTTCTTTTAAATGGAGTATATATACCTTGTCACAGTCAGTTTTAGTGCTCCCTCCCCCTTCCTGCATTCGTTGCTTTCTCCCCCAAACCTCTCCCCCTCCTATCCCATCTCCGATCAACCACTGCATCAGTCATGGTCTCTACGCAACATGCTTCGCCAACTAGGAAACCCAACAGAAACAGTAAGAACCAGAAACAAAACAGAATGACAAGAAGAAAATAATAACAGCGACACAAAAAAGAAAAATACGAATTAAGCATAACAAAAGACCATCATCAATATTTAAAAGGCTAGGGAAGAAATTTCTTTTCTGGAACAGGTTAGGAATGCTAGAGCCTAGGGCCAACTCAGATGGGGTCAAGGAGGTCAGCCGATCAAGTTTCCTATGATACCGAGGTTCCATCCACCATATTCAAATTTTCAATCATCTCGCGCTGGAAGTAAACCTGTGGGCAGAGGGCATCTACCAGAGGCTGAATCTGATTAGAGACTCTGCAAATGGAGTTTGGGGTCCCACTGCTCTCCATAGCCTTCTACAGATTGGGTGGTTACGAGTTAAACTCTGATACTTTTCCCTTGGTCACATTTGGATCCTGTTTTCGTCATCTTTAAATCACACCGGCTGGTGTGCTTCTTCCCTGTGGATTTAGTTAATGCCTCCCTTGGACAGTTGCTTCTTTGAATGCCAGCCTTGAAGACCCCATACACTCTTTCTATTGATAGCCGGGCACCATCTGCTTTCTTCACTACACTTTGCTGCAGCACTCTTATCCTCACGATCTCTTTGTGAAGGTATCTAGCAGGGCGATGCTTTGGATTTTTTTTTAAAAATCATTTTACTGGGGGCTCATACAACTCTTATCACAATTCATCCACCCCAAAGTCAAGTGCATTTGACCATTGGTTGCCCTCATCATTCTCAAAACATTTTCTTTCTACTTGAGCCCTTGGTGTCAGCTCCTGATTTTTTCCTTCTCCCTCCCTGACCCCCTTCCCTCATGAACCCTTGATAATTTATAAATTATTGTTATTTTGTTATTTTATGTCTTACACTGATGTCTCCCTTCACCCACGTTTCTGTTGTCCGTCCCCCAGGGAGGGGGTTATAAGTAGATCGGTGTGATTGGTTCCCCCTTTTTACCCTTCCACCTTCCCTTTCCCCTCCTGATAGCCCTACCCTCATGATTGGTCCTGGGACTGCTGTCACAGCTCTCCCCAAATCCGAGCCGTCCGAACATCCACTGCTTGAGTTCCTAGAAGGTGAACCCTGGAAGTTCTACCGTGGCAAGAGGTCCAAGCCCCTGGGTCTGCGGCCCGAGACAGCGAGGGCCAGGCGCCACCACAGTCACCACCCCAATCAAAGCCAGAAGACTCGGAGGCGCAGGAAGCTGCCGCAGAAGGAGCGGCCGAGCAGATGTGCGAGGGCGTAGTCCAGACGCAAACTCTTTAATCAAGACTCCGGATGGGCGAGCGATTTCAAAGTCATCCCAAAAAACTGCAAAGCTCTTGGAAGCAAACCCAGGAGTCAATCTTGATGGTCTTGAGGCAGGCCCTTGGTTCTCAGCTAGAACACCAAGACCAGGGGGCCAGAGCTAAGAATCGGGAAGCGGAACTTCACTCCAATGAGGAGTAACTTTTCTGCTTCCACGGGGCCAGGGAAGTGAAAAGACCAATGTACCGAGGGAGGGGAAAGTTCGCAAATTACGCAGGGAGGCCTCCAAAATTCCCTGATGTTTTAATGCCATTTTCATGAACTTTCGGATAAGGATTCATATTCAGAATATATAAAGAACTTTTACAATCCAGCAATGAAAAGACAAGTCCCCTGATTTTGCAACAAGCAAAGATCTGAAGAGCCATTTCTTCAGAGAAGACATACAAATAGCAGGAAGCCCGCGAACCGAGGCTCACCCAAGTTGGCCGTCAGGGAAATGTGAACAAAAGCCACAGGGAGATATCATGTCTCACCCAGGGATGGCCATCAAAAAAAGATAGACCCCACCCAGTGGTGGTGAGCTCACGGAGAAGGTAGAAATACTCGTTGTTGGTAGCAGTGCGAAAGAATGCAGTCCACTGAAAGCAAAGTGCCAACAAAAGTCAAACACAGAGTTACACTCTGGCCCAGCAATGCCAGGTCTAGGCATATGCCCAAGAAAAAATAAAATTGCGGCTACCCCCAAACACGTACACACACAGAAAAGTGTGTGTGTGTGTGTGTGTGCGTGCGTGCGCAAACAACACAAATGTCTTTGGGTGAATGATGGGATGGATAAGCACAATGTAGCTACACAAGGGAATATTATTCTGCAATGAAAAAGAACGACGTGCTGAGACCTGCTGCTGGTCAAATGAACCTTGAGAACAGGATGCGAAGCGAAGAGGCCAGTCACGAAAGATCACGACACAGTGTGTGATCGCCTGGCTGTGAACTGTCCCACGAGTGGATCCAAGAGGCAGGAAGGAGTTCGTGGTTGACAGGGACCAGGGAGAGGGGGTGAGGGGGGTCACCACTGGGTCTGGGGTTCTCTGTGGGGTGATGAAAATGTCCTGAAATCACATCATGGCGATGGTTGGACAGTGCTATGAGGATACAAACCATTGACTTGTCCGAGTGTGAATTTTAGGACATCGAACTTATATTTGAACAAAATTTACTAAAAGAGCGTGGACCTCAACTTTCCATTTGTAGAGGGTATAAAGATTGACTAAAGAATTAAGTGAAAAAATCCAGGATGCCTAACGTTTTACAGGACAACTGGCCCTGTTTCTTCAACCATTCGGGGGCCAGAAGACAGAGAAAGAAGAGGGTCACGGCTTATAACAATCAAATGCAACACATGGATCTTGCTCGGTCCAATCAACTGGACCAGAACTCTTTTTTCAAGAACAGCAGGAAAACAAAACAAAACAGAATAACAGAAAAATTAGATAATTCTTAGATGGGCCGTAGACTTATGGTTAATGCTGTTAGGTGTGGTAAAGGCATTCTGATTATGTAAGAGCACAGGCGTGCCTGGAGGAAGATTGACATGTGTTGAGAGGAAATGACACGGCAGCCAGATTGGCTTTAAATTCAGATCAGTGACACTAACAACCAAATAAACAGAGATAGCTAAAGCCAGTATAACCAAGTGGCAATTATCATATCTACATGGTGGGTATTTGGAGGTTTCTGACATCCTTCAAAAGGAGCCTGGTGTCACAAGGCACTAAGCGCCAGGATGCTGATAGGGTGGCACTTTCAACCTGCCGCGGGAGAAGATCAGGTAAAATCTGCGACTGTAAAGACTGCCCCGTGGGGCAGATCTACTCCAGCAGATGCAACGGCCGGAAGTTTCTTTTTTCTTTCTTTCTTTCTTTTTTTTTGGGGGGGGGGGGACGGACATCATCGCCCTCTTGTGGGAGTAGGAGGCCCAACCTTGCTCCTGGAGAGCTGCTGCTGGATTTGAACCGCCAACCCATTGGGCCGCAGTCCCGCACACAACCACTACACCAGCGGGGCTCAGCCTCTTTTTTTTGTTTTTTGTTTGTTTTTTTGTGGCATCACTGCCCAGAAGTTTCTTATGTTCTTTATTCTTGCTTCTGTTTGGAAATGTTCCTAATAAAATGTTATTTCAGGTAAAAAAAGTTTTAAAAAAAGTAAAAGATCTACTCAATG
Source organism: Nesogale talazaci (assembly GCA_004026705.1). NCBI lineage: Eukaryota > Metazoa > Chordata > Mammalia > Afrosoricida > Tenrecidae > Nesogale > Nesogale talazaci. Next base: position 7,206 of record PVJH01034568.1, read on the forward strand.
TGACCTCTGGAGTAAGCTTGGAATCTCAGTTTGCACATTTTTAAAATGGGCTTGGCATGTGTCCCACCAAGGAGTTACATGGCACCATGGTTAAGTTCTTGTCTGCCAGCGTGTTAGTCTGGGTGGACTAGAGGAACAAAATCATAGACGCGCATATGGATATAAGGGTAAGATTTATATACAAGAGGAATGGGACATTGAGAAAGCATCCCAACCCAGTCCAGTTCAAAGTCATAAGTCCGATATTAGCCCATATGCTCGATGTCAGTCTATAAAGTCTCCTTCTAACTCACGAAGTCACAGGCCAGTGGGTGCAGAGTCCCGGTGCTGGCAGGGGTCTTCCCATGGCTCCTCACTTCCAGTCCTTAGGGTCCATTAACAGCATCCAGTGGTGGTGGAAGCAACTCAGCACTGGCAGGGGTCTCCATGTGACTTCTCCAGCTTCAGAGGTCTGGTTCCATCAGGGTAAGGCTGTGTGGCTTCTCCTCTGGCTCCTTCAGTTCCTCGGACGCCACCATCTTGTCTTGTCCGTAGCTCATCATCTCTGAAATTAACTCCCAACAACTGGGGAGACAGCTTCTCATCTCCACCAGGGAAATATCGTGAGATTTCCCAGAAGTCTCAGGAGAAAGCCATGCCCGCAGGGAGGTCTCATTGGCTACTCAATGGCTATCTCCAGATTAACAGGCTCGACTCCACCCCTACATCTCAATCATGAAGTTAACAAAAGCCCATGACCGCCACAGTCAGTTGAAAGGTTGACAATTGGAAACTACAAGCTATTACTCAGGAGAAAATGTGTCTGCCTGCCTTTCCATGGAGATGCCAACCTGGCGTACCCTCAGGGACAGTCCTGCCCTGTCCTCTAGGGTCACTGCACACTGGAATCAGCTTCGCAGGGACAAGTGTACCAGGTATCTGTCCCGGCACTCATCCTGTGGTGACTTGCAGCTTGCTAAGGTGCTGGAAGCCATATCACTGGCATTCTACGCACCAACAGGGGCACCGTCCTGGACAGGTTTCAGCAGAGCGTTCAGACTCGAGCATACGAACTAGAAAAACCTGGGGATCCACTTCCCAAAACGAGCCAGTAAAAACCCGCAAGAGATGATTGTTCCACCCCAGTGCTGGAAGACGGCCTCCTAGAGCAGAAGGCATTCCCATCACACAGAAGGCCTGGGAAGCACTCGCCGCCTTTCTAATTGGTCCCGGTTCACGGTGACCTGACAGGACAGGACAGAGCCTCCCCTGAGGGCTGTCCAGCCTGTAACTCTGTACAGAAGTAGAAGCTTCTTGGACAGACCCATCAATGTGAAGATGGAGCCGGGAGCCGGTGATGCAGTTAGTCCTACTGTATATGAATTAAAAAAAAACAGCAAAGCCCAACTCACTGCCATCAAGCTGATGCCAACTCGTGGTGACCCTAGAAGACCCTATGAATATCGTTCCTTTGAGTCTCCAAGACTCTGACTCTGTAGGAAGAGCAGAAAGCCCCTCTTCCTCCACATGTGCACATGTACATAAAGGTCTCTGGTGGTGGTTAGGCACTGAGTCGGTTTGTGCCCACAACAACCTGATACCCAACATAGTGAAACCCTGCACGGTCCTGAGCACCCCCACGACTGTTCCACTGCCCAAGTCACTGATGCAGACACTGTGTGTCCATCCGCCTCGTCCAGGGCAACCCCTCCGCTTTCCAAACCTGACGTCCTTCTCCAGGGACTGGTCTCTCCCGACAACATGTCCAAAGTGTGAAGTCTTCCCATCCTCACTGCTAAGGAGCACTCAGGCCTAACTTCTTCTGAGGTACATTGGTTTGTCCTTTTAGTAGCGGTAGCAGTCGCCTAATCTGGTGTCAATTTGAGGATGAAGAGGGTAGGGGTGGAGTCTAGCCTGTCAGTCTGGAGATAGCCAATGAGACCTCTGTGTGGGCATGGCCTTCTGAGAATTCTGAGAGGCCACTATCTCTCTGGGTTCACTTCCTTGGTGATTCTCTATTGACAAGACCTACTTTCTGTGAGACATCCCTGAGGAGAAGTCACATGGACCTATCCCTGATGTAGCCCTGGGTGCTGGAGCAGCCAGTCTTACAGCACCACTGGACCCAAGGACTTTCTATCCACTCACCTTGATCTTCCTGCATTCAGCATCATTGCATGTGTTTTGTGAGTCTGAAGAGGACTTTGCAGATTGCTGTCAGACATCTGGGCTAATATTGGACTTGTGGCCTTGATCTGGATTGGTTGGGAGGCTTTCTTAATGTACCTTGTCTATAGAAATTCCTCTTATATGCATATGTATGTTTATGAATTTGTTTCTTTAGTCTACCCAGAGTAACACAGTAACCCATGGTATTTTCCATACTCTTCTCCAGCTCCACAATTCAAATGCACCTATACTCCTCCGGTCTTCCTCATTCGATGTCAACTTTTATGATGTGCTGGAGAAGACCATGGTTTGGGTCAGGTACATCTTAGTCCTCAAAGTCACATCCTTACTCTGGGATACTTTTTTGGGGGGGGGGGGGCATCACTGCTCTCCGGTGGTGGGAGTAGGAGGCCCAGCCCCACTGCTGGAATTGAACCTCCGTCCCAGTGGGCCACAGTCCCGCGCACAACCACTACACCACCGGGGCTCAGCCCCACTTTTTTTTTTTTATTTATAAACTCTGGGAAACTCTAAAGAGGTCTTGGGCAGCTCTTTGGATTGCTGGCCTGCTTCTTCCATGAGCCTTGATGGTGGATTCAAGTAAGACCAAATCCTCGACAACTTCAATTTTTTTCTCCGTTGATCATGATGTGTCACCGACTGGTCCAGTTTCGAGGAGTCTGGCCTTCCTTACATTCAGTTGTCAACCACATCAAAGGCTACGATCCTTGATTCTTCATCAACAAACGTTTCAATTCCTCCTCCACTTTGAGCAGGCAAGGTCGGGTCAGCTGCACATCACACACTGTTAGTTCATATAATGCATATGCATACATACTGGATATTGCCATGAGTGGGAGCCAATTTGATGACGGCTACCAAGAACAACCATGACAATGTGTCCCGTTTGACAGACTCGGAGACAGACTCGGAGATCTGCATATGCCTTCATGCCAGTGTTGGGGGAAAGACACTCTCAAAATCTTCACCTGCCTGACTCCAAGCCTCACCGTTTGCCTCCCTGCTCCCCCGTGAGGGACTCTGAGGCTGCCCCAGCAATTGTGGGGGAAGGGAATATATGTTAGCTGGGGCTAGTCAGCTTTGCCCACGCCTCTCCCAAGGTCGGCCCCGAGGAGGAGGCTCTTTTCTGGCCCACAAGGCCACAGTGGACGCTGGCTGACCGCAGTCCTCCCAAAGACCCGTAGTCCACCCTGCAGCCCGCCACCTCTGCCCCCAGGTTCACCTCTGTCCCCCCTCTAGATGTCCAGGAGCTTGAGGGCAGGTCAGGATCTGGACGCCGGCTCTGGGCTGTTGGGAAGGCAGCCATAGAGGCCACCGCAGATGGCTGCTTGTGGGTGGGGGCCAGGCTGCAGCCAGAAATAGGTGCCTTTAGGGTTCAGGTGCCTGGGGCCTGCCCTGGGTCTGGCCTAGGAATGTGGGTGCTTTTGGGATGGAGGAGAAGGAGACCTTGGTCAGGAAAGGGGGTCTGTGTGTGGGCGTTTGGGAGGCAGGGAAGAAAACAGACCTCGGGCCTTAGCTCCCACCTTAGAACCCCTCTCCACCGCCCCCCCCCCACCCCCATACTCTACCCCCGCCCCTGTCATGTGGAGACCCTGAGGTGAGTTTCCTGGGTTCTGATTTCAGCCCTGCCCCGGCTGGCTCTGCCCCTGAGTGTTGGTCCATTTACTTGGGCTTCTCTTTGCTCCTCTGTCCTATCGGCACAAATCCTGGGATTTCAAGGCCTTTGGGAGGTGCCCGCCAACCCTCCTGTTGTACCTAGTATCTCACTCCCTGGGGGACAGTGGGGCCTGCTGCTAGAGCCTTGGGTGGGGTGAGGGGTCTGCAGGGCCTGGAAGGTGGTTGGGGATGCACTTTCACATCACAATGTGTGGGGAAGGGAAGCAGAGAAAACTTGGGAGGGTCTGGGCAGCCCTCTCTCCACCTCAGCCGGCTTCCCTGCTGATCCTGCAGGATCCTCTGCCTGGGCTCTGGCCTGCAGCCTCACCGACTTCCTATAATGCCCCGGGGCCCTGCAGGAGTCCTGCTTGGAGTGGCAGTGGGAGGGATCTCAGCACCTTGGCCGTGTTACTTCGGCAGCTGCCTTTCTTTGCCCTAAGCAGGGTGATGGAGGCCGAGGGCTGAGGCGCTCTGGGACCTGTGGTCCATGAAGAGGTGCAGACCGGGGTTCAAATCCTGAGACACCAGTACTGCAGGGGAGCCCTTGGAAAGGGAGGAGTGGGAGTCCTTCCTGTTCAGTTCTTCTGAAATCTGGGGGACCAGATCTCCCCCTCCCGCCCCCTGGATGTCCTTGAAGCTATTTTTATGTGTTTCTGGAAACCAGAATTACAGTCAGAGCCAAAAAGCGCTTGGAGTTCTTCTCCCGGTGCTGTGGGTCTTGCCCAGGGGAGCTGGGGCCAGTCTTGGCCAGTCCAGATGCCCTATGAGTGGGCAGGGGATCCTGGGCACCCCCCACCACTCCTACTGGTTGATGTTGGCAGGTCCCTGGCTGGCCCGCACGAAGCTGAGGAACAAGGGCTGAGAGCTGGTATGGGGAGGGCCCAGTGGTCCTGCAGTCCTTGAGCCCTTTGTGAAAATCCAGAATGTCCTTCATTCTTTCATTCACCATGGACTTCTTCGTTAATTGGGAGCTGACAGGGAGAGCACCCAGAAAGGCCCGCTTCCAAGGAGTTCACATCTGACGGCATGCGAGGGGTTGGCGGGGTGAGGCAGAAATACGGAGCAGGAGGGAAGACGCCGGTCTGTTCCTGGGCTGCCCTTGGCTGAAAGCTCTCTGCCAAATGAGGAAAACTTACCGGGAGCAAGTGGGGTGGGGTGATGAATTTGGAGCCAGGGTGGGTGGGGGTTTTGAAAGGGAGAGGTCTGCATAATCGATAGGTACAAGAGCCTTGGAGGGAGGAGTCAGGGGATGGAGAGATGTAATGGAGGCATCCACACTGGACCTTCCTTAATAGTCTCAGCAAGGCACGCAAGGGGCAGTCCCTATAAAAGGACATTGCGCTTGGTAAAGTCCAGGAAGACCCTGGACAAGATGGGTGGACCCAGTGGCGACCACCCTGGGAGCACGCCTTGGGGTCATTGTAGGAACTCCCGGACAGGGCGAGGCTTCCTTCCCTCTGGTGCTATGGGCCAGCACCCACGTCACGGCCCCTTCTCTGAAGCGTGCCGCAGAGCTGGGGCCACGTGGGTCCTGGGAATGACGTCTGCACGATGTACAACCATCTCTAGCTTCCTGCTTCACCTCTTCCTCCCATCCCCTCTCCTAACGCCTGGTCTGCAGGCCCAGCTTCCAGCCTGATGGATTCCTTCGCCTCCTGGAAAGAGCTTTGTTCCCAGTCTCCCTGGTCCTGGCCCCTGCTGTGACCACTGTCTGAAACCCTTTCATCCTGGCCCCTGCACCAGGCAGAGCTGCTGTCTTCTGAGCCCCCCTGCTCTGCTTTCCTGGTGACCCACCTGACACACACACCTCCTTTGTTTCCTCCTTGGGTATACATTTTCACGTGGTTTTAGAAGAACAGAACTGATCGGTGCACAGGTGAATCTGCCAGCCTCGTCATACTTGGGATCACACACAGCTGCACAAACCCATGTGTTTGTTTTCTTCTTCTTCTGGCGAACAAAGAACCATCGTTTTTTCATTCATCAAAAAAACAACAACAACAACAAGCCCCTTGGGCACATTTGTCTAGCTCCTCTGTCGGTGCTAGTGAAATAAGTATATACATGGGGCCCTCGGTCCCTCCCACCAACCAAACTCCAACACCAAGTCCAACCGTCACCCCATTAGCAAACCTCACGCTAAGACCAACCCCGAACCAACCCTGATCCTAACCTCGAACTTAACCCTCAAATAAAGTGACCAGATTTTAACATTGGGAAAGCGGGACACCATTGACCGGTGTGTGTGTGTGTGTGTGTGTGTAGAGGGGGTACATTTCCTTCCCGTTCTCCCGCCGTTCCTTAGATTGTCGTGCATTCTTTCCAAAAATCAGGACTTTTTTAAAACGCCGTGGGACGTGGGAAAAATTGTTTAAAATCAGGACTGTCCCGTCAAAAGTGGAACGTCTAGTCATTTTTTACCCTAATACCAAGTCTAATACCAGCTGCAGCACCAACTCCAGGTTCAAATCCAACCCAACCCTACCGCCGACTCTAGCCCCCAGTCCAATCCCAGCCCAAATTGTAACCTGTGTGGTCAAATCCCCCTCTTAGGCAGTGGCACATGCTAAGTGACACTGAAACTCAGTCTTCACCTGGCTCACCCAGTGCCTTTGGGACGGAGAGGTTGGAGGTGGGCACCGCCAGAGTGGTTATGAGCCAAATCCATCAGGTGGTAACTTTGAAAATCCCTGTGAGCCCATTGGTGGCCCTTTTCTTAGTATCATCTTATCTGCCAGCCCCTGCCAACACTCCCCACCACCCCACCCCCGCCACTGGTCTCTGAGTCTTTTTCCTTTCATCAAGTGCCTCAGCGCTGCCCTCTGTGTGCCCCCCAGACTGCCATTGGCCATCCTGGGGGTCCATCTTCAATGTCATTTCTTCCAGGAGGTTTGCCCTACCTGTCCCTCCTCTTCGGGCCCTGGGGCCTTTGTGTTTTCCTTTCAGAGCCTTCACACTCTCGGTGACTGCGTGCTTGCTGGTGTTTCTTTTCTGCAGGCCCCTGCAGCCCGACTGTGACCTCTTTCAGGGCAGGGACTGTGTTTTGCTCCCACACCCAACGGGTCCTCAGAAAACGAAGTTGGTGAATGAATGGATTTTCAGCTTCTTCATAAAAATGAGAGAAAGTTGGCAATTAATGAAAGCTCCTGGAAAAGAGGACTTTTGTTGGAAACCCTGTGCTCCGTTCTGGGGGGAGCTGGACCAGAGTGGGCCTGGTGCCTGCCACCAGGAATTCCCAGTGTAGCCCGTCATCCACGTCTGCTGCCCTCACAACCCTCCCCGGCTTCCTTGCACACAAAGAGGTTGTCGAGAATCCGTTCCATGTTTTAGGTTCGCCAAAACGTCGGAGGGGGAAGCTGGAGCCATCGCCTTCCCTGTTTTGCAAGATGTTTTTGCTCAGAGAGGTAAAGATGCTCACGTGGGTCACTCAGCTGTGGGCGGCCGTTCCAGAACGAGCTCTCTTTGCGGCCCTTGGTGGAGATGCTCAGTTTCTGTCCACCTCCACGACTCCGGTCATGGGAGAACATGACCGATTCCAGGGCTACCTGCCCATTTTCGTGGGCAGGCAGGCTCTCCCTGTGTGGGGCAGTGAGTCAGCATGCTGGCATTGCCCAATAGAAGGGGGTGATCCATCACACGCAATTGGGGTCCTTCAGCCTGGAGGGGCAGACGCGGACCTTTGCCATCAATGTCATGTCTATTTCTGGCACCTCTACTGTGCCACACCGGGGGTAACTGCTTGTTCTCTCTCTGGAGCCGCAACGACCCCATTACTAAGTGTCTCAGTGTCTTCGCCTGGCAAATGGGGTCGTTACGGCTCCAGCGAGAGAACAAGCTGTTGTTGATGCGGGGAAATCTCAGCCCAGATCTGTTTTATTTCCAGAGCTTCTCTCTTGACCTTATACTTTAGAGTCGATTAAAACAGAAATCTCGAGTGCCAAGAAAACCCTGTCAAATGTTGTTGTTCCGATAACCGCCCGGTGGCCCAGGGTGGCCCAGGGTGGCGCTGCTTAGCAAGGGCCCCGCCCCCGGCAGTTTTCTGACTTCTAGACCCCGCCCCTCGCCCTGAGGCCCCGCCCGCCCCCACAGGCCCCGCCCTCCTCGGGGCCTCTCTCTCAGCCCCGCCCCTGCGGGCAGCGCGGGCCTCCGATTGGCCGTCGTTTCCATGGTTACGCAGGGCCGGCGCTGCTGCTGGCTTCCCGACACGTGTCCTCCGGAGCCGCCCGGAATTTGACAGGGGACCATGTGCGCGGCAGCGCGGGAGCGGAGACAAAGGGCCGGGGGAGGCGGGGAGCGAAGCTGGGCGGAGGGGCCAGCGGGCCGGGGCTGGGACGAGCCCCGCACTCCTCCAGTGAGCAGGTGTCCCGCGCACCGCCCACCCCCGCGCCGTTTTTATGTCGAAAGAAAGCATAAAAGGAATTGCCGCGGAAAGCGATGGGGGGGAAGGATTCCAGCTAGTCTCCTGCTTGCCCCTGCTTTAGGAAAACCTGGTGGCGGGGCAGCTTTGATCTCGCAGAGCCGGGGCATTTAACCCCACCATGACCTCCGTGGTTGAAATTTGGAGTCTTTCCCTGGCCTGTTCTGGGAACGGAAGCGGAACACATTGGGTTGTTTTTGATACTTGAAAAATGAGACCTACATAGTGGGGGATCTCTTTGTTCACGCATTCACCCCACGGCGACTTCACTTCTCACTACGATGAGGTGACGTCCTCCTCCCTAGCTGGGGCCACGGGATCTGTGCCCAAGCTCGGTGGGGTGCAGGCGGCAAGGAAGACTGGTGGCCTGTCTCACGCCTTTGTCCTCCTGCAGTGTCCTGTGGTTGGTGACACTGCCAGCCTTCAGTCACCAAGTCGTACGCCTTGGTCCCCCTGCCCGCAGGCCCACCCACTGCGCGGTTCTGTGGTCCTTAAGAGCCATGGCGACGCTGTGCAGAGCAGAAGGACACACCGCCCTTTCCTGGGCCACGCTCTCAACTGTTGCTCTGCCCGTGGTCACAGCCACGGTGCCACGCCACCTCCTCTTGCTCACTGTGCCCTTCCACTCTCCCCAAGCACGATGCCCTCTCCCCGGACTGGTCTCTCCTTGCCCCCATGCCCTTTGGCTGCGTTCAGAAGGGGCCATGACCGGGAGAAGGACTCCACACTGGCTGCCATGGAGTAGATGCCAACTCATATGGAGCCCAGAGGATGGGGCAGGCGTGCCCCTGTGAGTTGCTGAGACTAACTGGGGATGGGGGCACCTGGGCAATTCACAGCCAGCAAGTTGGTGCCCCCATCCGGACCCCTGTGGGTGTCCCAGACTCACTGCTGATAGGAGCACAAAGTCCAGTCTTTCTTCCTTGGAGCTGGTGGTGGTTTCACGCGGCCCACCACGGGATGGCAGCCCCTTGGGCGACCAGCACACCACCGGGACACCTCATGGCGCCCGATAGACTGGTCTTTCCCCCGCCAGGCTGCTGCTGGCTTAGAACGATGGACCTTGGGCATGGCAACCCAACACAAAACCACGATGCCTCCTCCATGGCTTCTTGAATGACGTCCAGCAACACAGAACTGTTATCTTCCCCTTCTTCCTCTTAAGCATCCTGGACGGAAATCAAAGTATCCACGGAGCTGCCTCTCCCACCAGAGCTGTGAGGGGGGATCCATTGGGCGCCTGCTCCATTTTGGGGCGGCATTCCTTGGCTCATGGCCCCCTGCCTTCTTCAAAGTCAGGTGGGTGGGCCGGGTCTCTCTTGCGGCGCATCATGAGGGCACAGGCTCTTCTGGCCCCCTCTCCCACCTTGCAGGGCACTTAGGATTACAGCGCTGGTGGCACCGAGGACTGGGTGGCAGGCTGCTAACTAGAAGGCCAGCCGTGCGAGTCTGCCGACCGTTCAGAGGGAGAAAGAGGAGGCAGTTTGTTCCTATAAATATTTACCGTCTCAGAAACCCAGAAAGGAGTCACTCGAATGAGTCTTCTGTGGGGTGACAGTGCATGGGGCTGGGTCGGAGCCCTGGTGGCACAATGGCCAGTGGTTCGAACCCCTGGCCGCTCTGCTGGAGAAAAGACTTGCCAGTCTGGTCTCGCGCAGGATGACAGCCTAGGACACCTGATGGGGCCTGTGTCTCCTTTCCTTCGGGAAGCCAACAACGTGCTAGATAGCCTCCTGTCGCCTCCCCGTTTCAAGGTCAGCTGATTAGCAATTTAAATTCTGTCTGCAACCTGCATCTCCCCCCCCCCCCCCCCCCCCCCCCCCCCCCCCCCCCCCCCCCCCCCCCGCCGCCTTGCCATGTAACATCACACGCACAATCACATGTCTTGGCATGGGGCTGGGAGCACTCTGGCCGGGGGTTGTCCTGTTAACCACACCAGTCCTTGCCGTCCCACCGCCGGACTCTGTCTGCAGTGGGTCTCCCTCTGGCCATTGCCCTGGAGCCAATGCCACGGTGAAGCTGGCACAGGGCCCTCCCATCGCTGGGCCTCAGGGACCCCTCTGGGCCACGAGCAGGTGGTTAAGGCCCTCCAGGCTCTTTCCAGTTCTCTTTGCTGGGGTCTCGCCTGCCGCCCTAGGTGGTCAGGGTCAGTGTCTGCCATCAGGCACCCTTATGCTGACAAAGGGGTCTGGGGCTGCTGTCCTCTCCTCTTCTCAGGGGGTTCCGGAATCTCCCATTCACAGGCTTGTGTGACCCACGGCATGGGGGCGAGTTGATTTGGGGAAGTAGCTAGCCAGGCCTTTCTTCCCACTCGACCTGCCTCTGAAAGCTCGCTGAACCCTCCTCAGCATCGTGGCTGCACCCGAGCCTCCACCGGCCACCCAGGGATGGCTGCGCAGGGCGCGCAGGGCTGGGGGTCCTGAGTCTCTTCGGGGAAGATGAGAATTCTCCCATGAAGCCCTCCAATGCCCTTCCCCTGCTCCATAGTCTTGGTGCAGGCCTTCTCTGGGCACCCTCTCCATAGTGCTGGACCCAGAGGAAGCGTCTCAGAAGCGTCTCTGACAGAGAAAGAGGCTTCTCTGAACAAAGAGGGCTGGTGAGGCCCAGTGTGAGGCCCAGGAGAAGGTGGCGCAGCTGGAGTGGGCACCCAGTGAGTGCGGGGCTTGCTCAGTAGACAGGAACGGGGCTTTTGAAGTCCCCCCTCCTCCCCGGATCATGATACATCATCTTGTGAAAACATCTTCGTGAAACATAAACGAAGAACAGCCAGGACTTAGAGAGACTCCTCCTTGACCAGGACCACGACTTCAAAAGGAGGCAATGCTATCTGTGCATGTTGGGCCATCATTCAATGTGACTCTGCGGGGCCCAGGGGTCCCTCAAGACTCTCCTCGGACATCTGACCATAACCTTCTGAGGTAGGGGGCCCTCGATTCCTCCATGTCCTGGGGGACATGGAGCACAAGGTTCCTAAGTGTTGGTGCAAGGCTGCCTGTAAGGAAAGATGGGTAAGAGGGGGCTGAGAAAGGGGCAGAATTAGGCCAGGGAGGGACCACCAGGCCTCCCATTGAGAATGGAGTGGGGGGTACCCTTTGCAACTCAGCAGGGAGGGGCTGCAGGTCGCTTTGGCAATCACCCAGAAGGGCAGCAACGTGGAGAGGACGTGTGCTCCTGGATCCTTTGTCTCAGGCCAGTCCAGCCAGCTCCGAGAGGGTGGGATGGCGCTGTGAACGTGTGATCCTTATTCTAAATCCTATGTGGACCGGAGAAACTGAGCTGTCTTGGAAGACGTAGTCAGAGTGCTCCTTAGAGGCCAGGCTTCCTCTGACATGCTTTGGACATGTTGTCAGGAGAGACCAGTCCCCGGAGAAGGACACCGTGCTGGGTAAAGCGGGAGGCGGTGAGAAGGAGGAAGGTCCTCAAAGAGACAGACTGACACCGAGGAGCAGGTGGGAGGAGGGTGCAGGACGGGGCAGCGTTTCCTTCTGCCCTGCGGAGATCGTTACGGGACGGAGCCCCTCGGTGGCACCTGATCGCAGCCAATGAGTCACTTGGGGGACAGTGGGTTTTATTTTTGTTTGGGAGGGGGGGTGGGGACATCTGCATGCAACTTCTTGTTTGTCTGTTTTTGGCATCACTGCCCCCTGGTGGGTGCAGGAGGCCCAGCCTTGCTCCTGGAGAGCTGCTGCTGGATTTGAACCGCCAACCCAGTGGGCCGCAGTCCTGCACACAACCACCGTGCCACCGGGGCTCAGCCCATGCATTTAACTTTTAAACAAAAAGGCCAACCTCCTGCTCCTTCCCCATCACACGCATCCCCGGTGGAAACGGAAGACTCGTGGCCACTAATAAGAAGATCCACCCATTCCCACCCTTGCTCAGTCCTTCATCATGGAGCGTGCCATCTCCCTGAGGCGTGCATTCTGTGCCAGGCACCACTGCAGGCACTAGAATACAGCGGGGAGGAGGTGGAGGGGGTGGTGGTGGTGGAGGGGGCAGCGTGTGTGCGTGCTAGGGAGGCAGTTTTCGATGCTAGCTAAGGGTGCTCTCATGGTAGAGGGGACCTTCTAGTCGAGACTTTGGAGGGGGTGTGCTGTGGAGTGGATCGTGTTTCCCTCTTCTCCCGAATATACGTTGTACATCCTGCCCTCCTCGCCTGGGATTGGAATCCCGTGGGGGATTGGGCCGTCTTTGCTACGGTAACAAGACAAGGTTTGGGTAGGGTGTGTTCGGAGCGATTTCTTATAACCCGTAAAAGGAGAAGTTTAAGGAAGTAGAGATGAGGACAGAGAAAGGTCCTCCCTCGTGGGGATCACCCAGGAACAGATACTCAGAAGAGCCAAGAGCCTTCCTTGAGAGCCAACAGAGCTGGCGCCCTGAATTCAGCAGGAAAAGCTCCTCAACAGTGAGAAAAAAAGTGTCTGTTTGCGAGAGTCCCCCCTCTTGTGCTGTTTCTGTTACAGCAGCACTGGAGGACTGGGGCCGGAGTGGGAGTGGTCTGTGGGAGGGAGAAATGGGCAAGTTCTGGAAGGGACTGCCGGGTGTGGGGAGGCTCCAAGACAAGACACGAGGGACGGTTAACAGGCAGCGTGACAAGGAGCGTGGCGACCGAGGACTTGAGAAGCAAGATTAGGAAGGAGAGGATTGTTTGGGGCCTTCTCTGACATTTGAGGATGCCAGAAGAGAGATGGGAAGCCCATGGGGTATTGTGAGCCCAGCATCATCTGACCTACATTTCAAAGGATGCCTCTGGCTGCTGTGCTGTGAATATTATGGACTGGGGGGGCAGGGTGAGCAGCAACTGGTTAGGAAGGAGATAACTTGATGGCGAAAGCAGGGAGACATACTGGGGTAAGACCCCAAGGCACGGGGTAAGTGACCACTGAAAGGGAACTGGGTGTAGAAGCTGTTTTGAAGGTCTAGCTGCCAGGATGAGCTGAAGGGGGTCTGAAGGCAAGGTCCATTCGTCAGAGCCCTTGCTGGATGAAGCGACTCTGGGGAAGGGGGAGAGTGTTCACGTGGAGGCAGCCCTGTGTTAGACCACTCACAGTTTCGATGCCCGGTAGGCAGCCAGGTGGGCAAATGGCA